>MASP02000646.1:0-13467 GCA_001693025.2 Colletotrichum lindemuthianum | reverse complement strand
ATTAGCCTTTAGGGTTAATAATATTATTATATTTCTATTAGTAGCTAATTATTAGAGGAAGCTTCTTTCCCTATTCCTAAAGCTTTTAGGTAAATAGAAGAAATACTAAGTATAAGTTTAGTAAATAAAGATTATACTTAAAATTAACTACTATTTCTTTAATAATAATTAGAAATACTAATATCTAATTTACTTTTACTTAAACTTCTACTTTCAGTAAATAGTTAAAACCTTCTATATAATCGAAGAATAAGAAAGCTTCTATTGTTTAGATACTTTTATAAGTTACCTAGATAGAATTTACCTAAATTTAGATAGTTAGCTTTATTTTATTATTTAACTATAAAGTTTTAGATAGAAAGAAAATAAGTATCTAACTATTATTCTATTTTAATTTCAAGAAACTTTAGTCAATACTAACAGATATATATAGCTGAATATAATCTAGATTTGTTTACTAAAAGTTACCTTACTTTCCTACCCTAAGAAGCTACTTATTATAGTAGACCTTTCTATAAAATATAAGTTCTAATTATCTAAAATTTAAAATATAACTTAGAAGCTTAAATATATAAAGGAAAAATTAGTTTACTACTAGCTACTATACTAGAAATCCACTACTTATAATATAAAAAGTAATATTATAATAACTAAAGTAATTAGAAAATATTCATAATACTAAAGCTTTAGTAGCTTCTCCTTTATCTTTAAGAAATACTTTATAAACCACTAAAATACCTACTAATACTTTAGCTATAGTGGGAAAGGCTATATATATAGAAACTAAGTAGCATAAAAATATAAGAAAGTTAATATAAAGATTATAAAGATTAAAGCCACTCCAGATTATATTGAAGATTACTAAAGAAATAATATTTCCCTATTTAGTAATAATAAAAACTTAGAAAAAAAGTCACTTTAAAGTAAGGTTGGATTCTAAAGCTAATAGAGGCGAAAGTAATTAAGTAGAGAAAATAACAGAAACATAAACAGATAAGTAAGTAGTAGTTAGCTATTATGTAAGCTAGAATAAATAGAAATTACTTTATTAATATACTTATTAATATAAACTATAATATTTACATTACTATTAATATCTTTCTTATAAAGAAACTTTACCTCCCACTAGTTAATAAGCTAAAGAGATAAATAAGGAAATATACTACTAGGTTATTGTTTAGTAATATCCAGAAAGTAACTATCCTAACTTTGAAACTTAGTAGCTATATATAGAGAATCTATATTTATATTATAATTCGCCTTCAGTTACTTTTATACTTTAGGTAGTTATAAAGAGAGAGTAATTATATTATTTATAATACTAAAGTTTAATAAATAATCTATAGAATGAATAATATAATAGTCTACCTATTATATTAAAATAAGCTGATATAACTTAAGAAAGTCCAGTTAGCCTACCTACTCAATACTAGTTTATTTATATTTATCTACTAATATACTATATAATATACTAATAAGGTATTAAGCTTCTACTAAATTATATCTTTTAGATTTATAAATATTATTAAAATATTAGCTTTAAAGGTGAAGGTAAATTTAAGAATTATATTTCTATAAGTATCTTAAAGAAATTCCCAAATTGTTTCTATCTAGATTGAGTATACTAACTATCTCCTAGCTAACTAGAAATAAATTACTATATTTCCTTCATTCCTAATAATAAGAAATAGAAACGAGATCTTCTAAAAAAACCTCTTTATAATATAATATAAAAGAAGCTTCTAGTACTTCAGAAAACTCTAGAGAACCTATATAATAAGAGGTTTATTAAAGTAAGTAGCTTCTTTACTAATATTCTAATTCTCTTTATAAGAAAGTAAGGTGGAGGAATATACTTTTATATAAATTATAAAGTCTTTAATTTAATTATAAAAAAGAATTGAGACTTCCTTTCTCTTATCATAGAAATTCTTCAGGGAATTACTATATCTTACTAATATATTAAACTTAATATTATTACTATATTCTATAAGATTAAAATTAATAAAGTAAACTAGAATAAATTAGCTTTCTAGCTATATTATAATTTCTTTAAATAAATAGTTTATCCCTTTAAACTTACTAATATTCCCACTATATTTTAATAGTATATAAATAGCTATCTATAATAATTTCTAGATAACTTTATTTTAGTATATATTAATAATATTCTTTCTTATATTAGTAACTGATAAAGACAATATAAAAAACAGAATATATTATATATTTAGCTACCCTACTAATATAAGCCTAAAGTTAAATTCTAAAAAGTATAAATTCTCTATTATTATAATTAAGTATATTAAATTTATTATATTAGCTAGAAAGAATCTCTCTAATAATCCAGAAAAGTTAAAGTTTATTACTAATTAGCTTCTTCCCATCTTACTAAAAGTAATCTATAATTTCCTTAAGTTTATAAACTACTATAAGATCTTTATACTATAGTATAATATTATTATAAAGTTTCTAAATTATTTAACTTAGAAGCTTATTTCCTTTAACTCGAAACTAGAGTAGTAAGAAACTTCCCTTATATTAAAATACCTTTTTACTATGCAATTATAATATTCCAATAATAGTAGAAACTAACTATTCTGGATTTACTCTGGGAAATATATTGATATAAAATAATATAATTGAAGTAAAGTATTTAGTAGCTTTCTATTTCTAATATCTAACTTCGATAGAATTTAACTATCTAATTTATAATAAGAAACGTCTTATAATATTAACTTACTTATAACTATAAAGAGTGAAGCTATAAAGTAACAACAAAATCAAGATTCTTACTAATTATAAAAGCCTTAAATACTTTATAAAGAAGTAATAACTTACAGAGACGTAAAATTAATAAATAGAGAAATTATCTCAATATAACTTTTACCTTAAATACCAACCAGATATTCAGATAGTAGCCTGTAATAACCTCTGCAGAAGAAAATAAAATATACCTAAGAAATAAAATAATAAAAGGTAATAGAGGTAAACAATATAAATTATTCTAAATATTACTATTCCTATAGAACTTTAGGTAAAATATATAAATATTACTAATATACAGATTTTTAAAGAAAACCTAAATCTATAAGAAATGAAAAACTATACTACCAAGAGAAACTTGTTATACTAATAAGTCTTTATAGTAATTTAACAGAAACATATATAATTTCCCCGCCTAATCTTTATATTAAAATCCAAATTACTAGATATACTATTAATATACTAAGGTAACTTACCTTCAGAAAGAAACATTAAATACCAAATAGTAAAAATAGTAATAATTTCCTTAATAAACTTAAAATTAAACTAATATAGAAGTTATATAACTTCTTTTATATAAGCTACTAGATTATAATAATATACTGAAAATCGTAAGTTATTAGTTCTTTTAGCCTAAATAGTTATAAAATATCCACTAATCTATATATAACGATAATATATATAGAAAGATTCATATCTGGAGAAAAGTTAAAAAAAGCTTCCTAAAGTCTCTACTACTATCTAATTAGTTACACTCTAATATATTAATAAATTTTATTACTAACTTACTCCCACAAAGAAACACAGTAGCTATTACCTTTAGGTTATTATAAATTAACTCAATAAAGTCTTTGTATTAAAAAAGATAAATATAATAGAGATGGAAGTATATATTTAGTAATTTCTTAATTACTACTATAAAATGTATAAAATACTATACTTTATTATAAATAATAAAGAATCTAACTAAATAAGTTACTTCTGGAAAAGATTCTATACGCTGGTAGATATTATATATTTATTAAGTAATAGTTACTATTTATAAACTAACAGAATTACAGAATAATATAACTAAAGAATGTAAGTAATTCTAAGAATATATATATACTAATTCTAAAATGAATAAGGTAACCTACTATCTATTATATAGTTAACCCTCTATAACTAGTAGTATAATAGAATAGAAACTATATCTTTCTTTCAAAATTGTAAATATTATATTAACCTTATTTTAGTTATTAAGAAATATATAAAACCACTAAGTAATAATAGAGTTAGTACCTACTAGCTAGTTCAAAGAATATACTTAATTATAATATATATCTATATAGAAATAGCCACTATTTAGTTAAAATTAGACATTTAGGTAAATAAAATCTAATTTCCTATAGATTAATATTAAATTGAAAATAAGATATAATTAAATATATTTAGCTATATCTTACTAAAATAAAGTTAGAAGCTAATCTAATTATATTATAAGTATATAATAGTAAGGATTCTCTTACTGTATATTATAAAGTTAGATACCCCAGAATTTATCTATCTATAATTTTATATAGACTTCTTCCAGAAAGCTACCACTAATTTACTATCTGGATAGATTATAGTTAATAGCTAACTACTTCTATTAGTAGATAATAATAAAAAGGCTAAATAGCTAGTTAAAAATATTCCTAGTATAGGAATATATTAGGTGGAAAGAAGATATTAATAGAAAGCTTTTATTATATATAAAGAATATATACGTTTAATATTAAAGTTACTTAATATTATTACAGATATAGTAACACTAAAGTAAAATAAAGTAATATATAAGCTAATTATAAATAATAATAGCAACCTAGTCTATAGCCTCTAGTTAAGTAGCAGCCGGAAAGAAGGAAGATAATATTATAGATTATATTTAAATATCCAGCTAAAGTTATATTTTGATATCTAAAGCTAATTTCCTTACCTAAATAGAGTCTTAATAAATTCTATATAGTATTATATGTACAGACTTTTCTATATATTTATAAAAGCTTCTCCTTTACTTCTTAGTTCTAAATAAATACTATTTCATACCACCTTCCAGTTAAATAAATCCAGATTTAACTCTTTATATCTTAATAATCTTAAGCTGAAAGAGAGCTACTAATAAAAGCAAATTTATAGTCTAAAGTAACTTGATTTTTTATTTTTAAACTAAAAGTAAAAAATATAACTAAAATTATACTTACTCTAGATATATATATATATATATACTATGATTACTAATATAGATATTATATATTTTATTACTATATTTATATCAAAAACTATAATTTATTATAAGTTTTCTTTTATTTTTATAATTATCTCTAATAACGTATAGTTATTATATAACTTTCTTATCAAACTTAGTATTATAGAAAGAAAAACGCTTACAGTTAATATTATAGCTTTAAGGTAACTATATAAATAATTAGATTTCTATAAATTATAATATAGTCATAGTAAAAATAGTTTTATTAATATATTTACTTAATAGTTTCTAATTTAGACTTAAGAGAAATCCATTAATATAAGTAATATAATAGTTAATATATAGATATACGTTACCTATTTAGAATAAAAGAGGAAACTTAGAGAATATTCTACAAAAAATATATATTATCTAATTAATTTTACTCTATATATTTAGGTATTTGGCTACTTTTACCTTATACCTATAGTGGTATCTAAACACTTCACCCTATATATAGTTCTAACTATAAAACTTACCTAGCAACAGTATTCATACTAATACTAACTTATAACTAATTTAAACGGTAATAAAATTACCTATTATTGTAGATAATTATACCCCCAGTTATAATATTTAACCTTAAAGCGAAGGAAGACCTTATAGTAATAATCTATATAGCAAAAGCTTTAGTAAGATTAAAGTCTAATATATATAGCTAAAAGTAACTACTAAGGTTATAAAGTTAAGAACCTTTATAAACCTCTTAAAGATAAAGTAAAATAAAAAGCCTGTAAAAGCTAAGTATTTTATAATTAATTACTTTTCCATATTTAAACTATTCTTAGTATTTTAGAATAAAACCGGAATTTTCCTTAAATATATATAGCTATCTGCAACTAGGGTAATATAATAGCAAATTCTAAATATTTCTTTATAATTTCTATAATAGAAAATATTAATATCTTTTAAAGAATCTAAGTAATATTATAAATACTAATATTAATATATAGACTTTAGATATTCAGAAGAAAAATTTCTAGCTATTCTATAATTTACTATATTAAGCTAATAATTTTAGAGACTAGTTATTAATTGGATAATACTCCAATATTATTATACTATATTAGTTACTAAATACCTTAAAGTATTACAGTATTATAATTACTGGGATTTTTAAGATTATATAGCTATAGTAAAAATATCCGCATTTATATCAGTATTATTTATATATTAATATACTTAATTTATATATTAAGATTATTTGCTAATAAAAGTAGGCTAAATTCCGCTACGCTTACATAGAGATTATAAGTTAGCTTATATTAATAGCGGAAACCTTTTATATTAATAATAGAAAACTTTTATATTAGGAATATAAAGCTTTATCTTAGGGGTAAGTAAAGTATAGTCTAGAGGATATTAAGGTTATGGATATAGAGATTATAATAAGTATTTAAATAGAGTAGCTATAGTTAGTAGTAATTAAATCTCTTAAAATATTCAAATTATATATAAATAGCGTAAGGGCGTAAGGGCGTAAGGTTAACGCAAAAGAAGTTATTAGTTATTTATTATCGAAAAAGTTAATATAGGGTGGGTATACCAGCTGTAGCCGCAAGGGGCTTAGGTTTAAATTAACTTAGGGCCAGCTGCAGCAGTTAGCGGGGAGTGGGAGGACTGAAATTATACTTCAGGGGGCAATATATCCACTAATAGTTGCAATAGAAAGTAAGCTATTAGCCCCTTCCTTATTATTTATATAAAGATATAGTATATTATAATTATAAAGTAAAAAGAAGTTTTACTAATATTAGTAATATAGTAACTATAAAATTACTATAACTTTATAATGTACTATCTATATAATATAACGTAATAGTAGAAATTACTTCTATTAGTAATAATTCACTATCAGTTATTAGTAGCTACTAGATAATTAGTAACTAATTACCAAAGATGTCTATATCTAGTTTATGTAAAGTGTATAGGCTATATACTATAAAAGTAAATACTTTTAACTTTATACTAATATATAATATATTATACTATATATATTATATTTTTCCTTAGTAAAACTAATAAAAGAAAAGTCAAATAGAAGTTAATCAAATTAATTTAACTAAGTAAAAAATAATATTAGATATATTAGTCTTAAGCTATAATAATAGATAGACCCCTTATAGTTAGTATAGTGGTATTAACTGAATAGAGATAGTGTAGCTAGCATATTACCAGAAGGTCTCTATTGAAATGCTAGGAATCCACTTCCAACCCGACCACGTTAATGTAAGCTGTCCAGTTTACGCGTCGCTTCCATTTTCTCCGTAGCCACAAGTCTTCCAACGAACCCAACAATCACATCACGAAACCCGACAAAACATTCTGATCCTATCCCGAATTCGACGTTCACTTCAGGACAATCAGACTGTGTGCAACTCCAACTTCTCCCCCTGCACTCATTGGGACTCTGCTTCCATCATGCGCTTTCTTAGCTTTCTAGTGGCTGTGACCTACCTCACCGTAGGCTCCATTGCTGCCAAAAAGACATCCACAGAGCGCTTCAATGATTTCCACGCCAAGGCTCTCGCAACTTCTCCCATCAAGCTTACCGACAATACCTACAAGTCACTGACAGCCTCCCCCCGTGATTATACTGTCGCCATTCTACTCACTGCCCTTGAGTCTCGGTTTGGCTGCCAGCTCTGCAGAGAGTTCCAACCTGAATGGGATCTTCTCAGCAAGTCGTGGACCAAAGGCGACAAACGTGGTGAATCTCGACTCCTGTTTGGCACTCTCGACTTTTCCGATGGACGCGAGATCTTTATGTCTGTAAGTAAACATACTATAGTATTTTTCACCCTCTTCCCATGAGCTCACTAACATATCATGTGACTAGCTGGGCTTGCAAACCGCCCCTGTTCTCCTCCTATTCCAGCCTACCTCTGGACCCCACGCTGTCACTGCTTTGGAGCCTCTCCAGTATGATTTCACAGGCGGGTATGTTTGAATACTTGCTTGCCAGATTAATATATCATGATGAGGCTACATTGTACATGACTGACATGAAAGCAAGGCCTCAATCCGCGGAGCAGGTTCATGCCTGGCTCGCCCGGCACCTCACTGATCGCCCTCATCCTACCTTCAAACGGCCAATCAACTGGATGCGCTGGATCTCCTCCATCACTATCATCTTAGGTCTCGGAACTGTGGCTGTCACTGCCTCACCCTACATTCTGCCCGTTGTCCAGAACCGTAATCTGTGGGCTGCTGTCAGTCTTATTGCCATTTTGCTGTTCACCAGTGGCCACATGTTCAACCACATACGCAAGGTTCCCTACGTTACGGGCGATGGTCGTGGTGGCATCAGCTATTTTGCCGGTGGCTTTCAGAACCAAGTTGGCTTGGAGACTCAGATTGTTGCTGCTATTTGTAAGATACCTGAGACCTCAAGTACTTGGTTGATACTGATATCTTTCAGACGGCGTGTTGGCATTCTGCGCCATCTCTCTCACAGTCAAGGTGCCACGCATCAGCGACTCAAAGACTCAGCAGGTTGCTGTGCTGGCCTGGGGAGGGGTGTTGTTCCTAATGTACAGTTTCTTGCTGAGTATCTTTCGCATCAAGAATGGTGGATACCCCTTCTCCCTCCCTCCTTTTATGTAGCTAGGCTTGCTTTTAGCAAGCTTACGTCAAGGGGACAAAGACTTGATCCCTTGATGTATCTACTACAGATTATTAGCTGCCTGCTCTAGAAACTAGCTAGAAGGAATATATTATACTACAGCTACACTTCTCTTAGATTCAAACTATCAACGTAATTTTCGACTATTATTTACTTCCCTAGAAGTTAAATTATAATTTAACTTTTTCCATATAATATATGAAGCATATAAGGAAAATAAAAAAACTAGAGAGTTATACTGAATATACTTATAAATAGTAAATCTAAATAATTTTAGTTACTTCTACTTTCTATTTATAGTGGTATCCAAGCTTTTCTCTCTATATATAATTCTTACTATATATATATATATATGTAATATAATATATTAATTATAAGTGAAATATTAGAGAATCAAATATAATAAGTTCTATTAATTATTTAAATAATAATTAGTTTATACTAGTTAAATACTATTACTAAGTATAATATATATTTTAAACTATATATACTTCTTGAGATTTAGTAACTATTATATTTAGAGAATATAAAAATCTAAGTAGTAGTATATAATACTATATATATAGACTTTCTTTCTAAAAATTATCTACCTAGAAATTATATTATTATATATAGAAATATAAGTACTATTAAACTTAAGTTCTAATGAATATTAATTTAATAAAAGTAAAATATACCTAATAGTTAGTACTTTGAATTATTCTAATAGAATTATTATTAAATTATTATAGTTAGTATAATGAAAATTATTAATCTTCTTTTTGCTTTACTATATATAAGTTAAATAATAATGAGAGAATATTTAGAATAAAATTATATATATAGTTTTCTGTATTGAATATTAAGGAGAAGTAGTAGTGATAATACTATAAACTATCTACATCTATATATTATCTACTTAAACTAAATTGTTAGTTTAATCGTTAGGGTTATTATATACTGTATGTAATCTCGTCATATGGATGTAAACTAGTATTCTAGTTTTCGGTTATTATTATTACTATATTATATAGTATATAGCGTTACATAAGGCTCTAGATCTACAGTATAGTAATTACTTACTAATTACTATACTATTTAGCTACAGCTAACGCTAGATACTAGATACCTATAGCTAGTAGGTTATAGAGGATATACTACTATATATATAGTATTATATATAGTTACTATATACTCTATAGTATAGTGTAACTAATATTAGTAACTTTTCTTTTTATTATATACTCTAATACTTATCTATTTATATAAAAAATAGTATCTTTTATAATCTTTATCCTTTTGCCTGAATAATATCTAAATACTTATTTATCTACTCAACTTAAGTTACTTATTCCTCTATTTAAATAGCTATATAGTTTAAATTAATAAATCTCTCGAGAGTAAAGTTTAAGATATCTTTTATAAAAATATTAGTAATATTATTATTTCTATTAATCTACTATATATTATAGAACTTATAGTATTTATATAACTACCTTAACGTTATAATATTAATTATTAGATACTTCTCTTTAATAGTATTAAGCTTTATAAGGTACTTATAAAGTAAGTATAAGTTAGTATATATAATAGTTAGAATCTAAGGAAGTTTTTAATACTTAAGGATCTTCTTAAATAATATAGCGATAATATAGGTAAAATTTACACTAGCTACTAAAATAGATTTCTAAGATAAATATACTTTTAGTAATTTTCTTACTTTTAGTAAATAAGTAGTATATAAAGTTACTATAAAGATTAAACTAACTATTACTAATTATAATCTCTTAGCCTAAAATTATTATAAATTCCAGTTAAGATAAGAGGTTAGTATTATTAGTAAAAAAGCTATTAATAAAAGTATAAAGGTATACTTTAGAGAGGTTAAGTAGTATAAAGTTAAAACCTCAGTTAAGATACTCTATTTACTACTTAAGCTATTTATTAAGTATAGCGGTATTATCACTTAAGGGTTATTGCTTTTATGCTATATACGAGAGGTTAAATAGAGCCTCCAGCTAGTATATAGTAGAGTATTTCAAAAAATACAAATACAACAAATACAAATACATGTATTTGTATTTACTCCACTATTACAAAGAATACAAATACATGTATTTGTATTTGTATTTTTTTAAAAATAAATACATTACAAATACAAATACATATAATATATTTGTATTTTTTGTATTTAATTACAAATTACAAATTCTGAATATTACGTAAGATTTAGACTTAACTTTTATACAGCTAAAATCTAATATTTTAAAACTAAATAGTTTTTATTTATAGCTAATTTCTATAATATAATATTTAGTCTTAAAGTTAGATAATAATAAAGATACATAATAGTATTTTATATAGAGACTTTAAACTTATATTTATTATGGTAGTAATATACTACTTAATTTATATATAGGAATTATCTCTATATTATATTTACTTTAACATATTAAGTAGACTTATGGACATACTTTCTAGTATTATATTAATATATATATTTATATTAAAATATATTTAATATACATAAAATTTCAAGATATTCTAGTAATATACAGTATTTTACTACTTTTCAAAATATAATATTAGAGTTTAATTTTAATATTCAAGCTATTTATATATTATTTATACTTAATAAAAAAGCAATATATTACTTAAATTTAGAGTATAAATGTAATTTGTATTTAATTACAAAAAATACAAATACAAATACATATATTTGTATTTTTATTACAAATATATTTATTTTTGAAAAATACAAATACATTACAAATACATATAATATATTTGTATTTGTATTTGTATTTTGTGTTTATATTTTGTATTTATATTGTATTTTGTATTTATTCTCACTACTCTAGTATATAGAGGTAAGGTATATACTATACGTACGTTATTTAATATATACCTTCTTAAGCATCTTAAGTATAGTATATATATTAATAAAAGCTAGTTTTTACCTTTAGTGCTTTTAGTATAAGTAGAGGTAATTACTATAGAGTAATATAATACCTCTATTAAACGTAAGAAGTATAGTCTCTAAAAGTATAATCTTAAGCTTTACTTTAAATAAGATTTTTTCAAGCTTCTTATCCTCTCAGTGAGAGAATATTATATGAGAGAGACTAAGAATATTATCAGTTTATATACTAATAAAGCTAAAGATATTATTCTAAATATATAAGATAAGGAAGTATAAATTATATATTAAAGTCTCTATTTATAACTCCTCTTTATAGTATATAAAGTAACTTACTTACTAGTAGATTCTAACTTTAGTAAAGTTATAAAGTAGCTTAATAATAATTATTATAAAGTTAGGAGAATATTACCTTTTAAGGTATAAAGGTAGTTTAGCTATAATATACTTTATAAACTCTATTTTAGCTTAAATATAAACTTAAGTAATATTATAAAACTATATTATTATATTTGTATACTTAAGGAGAGTTAGAGCTATAGCTAAAATTAACTATTAGCTACTCTATTAGATTATTAGTAATTACATTAAGATCTTAAGTTTACTATAGTCTCTAAAACTTTAGATTATAAGTCTCGACTTTTTATATACCTTATTAGTATTCTTATTTTTAATCTTATTAATAATATAAAACTTAAAATATTTATAGTTTTTATAGAGGATAGGGTTATATTAAATAATCTGCATAGTACTATTATTAATAATATTTTTAACCTCCTTTTTAATTAACTTTTTAAATAGTAAGCTAGACGTTATAATAATACTTTTTATATTGAAAGTAAGTAAAAATACTAAGTCTAACTACTTTTTAGCTATAAGATATACTATAAAATAAGGTTCTTAATTAAACTCTAGAGATAGTAAACTAACTATATACTTATAGGTTATAAGATTTAGAGATATTAGTTTAGTCTGAAGTATTTAAGATTAAAGTAGTAAATTACTAACTACTTAAGGAGAGAGAGTATTATTATCTCTTAAGGTAAAGGTAGTATAAACTATTAGCTATATATTTAGAGTCTTAAGGATAGCTACAGGAAAAGATTAAAGTAATTATATAGAATTGTAGACTTCTATTTACTATTAGGTTACTTAGGGATCCTTAGTTTAACTAAAGATTAGTATATAAAGCTATAAATACTAGCTTTTATGAAGTTATAGTTTTAGCTATACTATTATTAATCTCTTATTTATTACTTTTAAAATACTATTTTATAGCTTTTAATCTAAACTCTTGAGGGCTATAAGGTAGCTTAAGAATATAAGTTTCACTATAAGTAGTAATAAGAGGATATAGTTCTTACTAGCTTTTTTTCTCTTACTATATATATATAAGAGTCTAGAGTAGAAAGGTTATTATATAAAAGATATTAATATATTACTAAAATAGTGTTAATAGTATACTTAGTATACTTATAGTAAACTTTCTTTATAATCTTATATATACCTTAGACTTAGGTAATAATATCTAGAGAGGAAGCTGAATCTTCCGTAAGGTGTAAGTATACTCTAAAAATAAGCAGCGTAAATATAAAGCTATTAGGCTAGTAATATTATTAATTACATTATATACTACCTGAAGGGATAACTTTTAAGTAGTAGTAGTAAGCTTTATATAGTAAGTTTTATATATATAGTAGAAGAGTATATAATAATACTTAACTTTACCGATATTATTATATATTTTAATAAGTATAATATATTTAGTTACTTTTGCTCTATACTTATAGTAGTACCTAAGCTCTTTATCCTATATATAGTTCTAACTGTAAAATTTACCTAGTAATAATATTTATACTAATACTAGCTTATAACTAGTTTAAATAGTAATAAAATTACCTATTATTATAGATA
>MASP02000645.1:0-46936 GCA_001693025.2 Colletotrichum lindemuthianum | reverse complement strand
CATTTATACGCTCCCGAGAGGTATATAGTATATCCATAGTCTCATGCGCCATTTTTTGGTCCCGAGAAAAGAACACGATTAATTCGACAACAACCACCTACCGCCGTCTCCACCATGGCCAACTTCAGATAGATTGCAACTTGGCCAAGGGCAAATCTTGGTCGCTTGGAAGAGGTACAGTGTAGGAAGCACAGTCTGGGGCGGACGCGCAATCGCCCCCCTCCCCCCCCGCGGTGGGTTCATCTCGCGGTTGTGTTCGGCGAGAGAAATGCCGGCAGGGGGGGGGGGGGGGGGGGGGTTTTNNGGGGGGGGGGGGGGGGGGGGGGGGGGGGGGGGGGTGAGATCTTGGGTTAATGAGTCGCGGTTTGGTGTGATGTGTCAGGTTGTTTTGGACCTTGGTTCACGGCTTTCGTACGGAATAGGGAGTTAAGGGATACACTGCCAGTTGGCGATGGCTTCATCAAGGCTCTTTTAGCAGTGTGAACAGACAAGTCAGATCCCGCAGGTGAACTCGAGACTGGGTATATTGATCCCACCATGGACGAAAGCCCTTCTGTCTACCTCTAGGTAGCTCCTAACAACAGCCAGAATTACAAAGTCGGCTAGGCCTGAAATGGTTCCAGCTTGCGTGAAGTGAAAGCGAAAGAAGGTCTCTAGTCTCTAGAACCCAGAGAGATGGTGTGGTTCCCGAGACATGGAAGAAAAGACACGAGAAGATCAAGACGCCGCCCTTTGCCCGATTGTCCCTTTCCTGAACGCCTTACTGTGCAGCTTTGAGTTACTGTCATCCCATCCAATGTACGTCCCCCGGCCGTTGGATCGATGGGTTTGCAAGAACATGGTCCTGCAGAAACCCATCGATTCCATGTATCGCTCTTTTTCATCCTCGACCTCTCCCAAAACATGTAGACTACACCACAGAATGGCAACGTCTAGATGCCGAGACCCTTACCGATACCCTGCACCGTGAAGCCCAGCTTCTCGAGCTCGGGTCCGGACACGACGTTGCGGCCGTCGAGCACGAGACGCGGACGCTTCATCACCGAGGCCGTCCACTCCCAGTCGATGGGGTCGCCGAGATCCTCGCTGGCCGCGTCGAAATGACACCCCTTGCAGGCCTCGGGACACCGGACCTCGGGCTTGATGCGCTTGAGGGGGTCCAGCGGCGCGTGGGAAGCCCCGCGGGAGACGAACTTCTCCAGCTCGACGACGTCCATCTCGGAGAGGGGGGCGTCCTTGAAGAAGGCGGCGGCCTCGTCGCGCGAGGCCTCGTCGCCGCCACCGCCGCTGCTCCGCCAGATGGACGAGCGACGGGCGGAGACCTGGGCCTTTTTCGGGTATCGGAAGTGGTACCACGGCGTGAGGATGCACATCGCGCTGGACCCCTCGACGGTCTCGCGCCAGGTCGAGCGCACCTTTACGCGCTCGAGGACGCGCTCGTCGTGGATGGAGGAGCGGACCTCGGCGAGGACCTCCTCGGGGTCGCACCCGGGGTCGAAGATTGCAATCTCCCCGGGCATCTCGTGGGCGAGCTCGGCGATGATGTGGACGGCGATGCTGTTGCGCGTGTCGTTTGTGTTCTCCTTGAAGGCGAAGCCGAGAATGGCCACCTTCTTGCCGCGCAGGTTCCCGTTGAGGGCGCGGTGGACCTTTTGCGCGAAGCGTTCGCGCTGGTACCTGTTGATGTCGAGCACGCCCATCCAGTAGTCGGCCACGGTGTCGAGGTGGAGGGTCCGCGCCATGTAGGTGAGGTTGAGGATGTCCTTTTCGAAGCACGAGCCGCCGAAGCCGACGCCCGCGTGGAGGAACTTCTTGCCGAGGCGGGCGTCGGCGCCGATGCCGCGGCTGATCTCCTCGACGTCGGCGCCGAGCTCCTCGCAGAGGGCGCTGATGCTGTTGATGCTGCTGATGCGCTGGGCGAGCATGGCGTTGGCCACGAGCTTGGTCAGTTCGCTCGACCACGTGTTGACGGTGAGGATCTTGTGCGGCGGCACCCAGGCGGCGTAGACGCTCTTGAGGGCGTTGGCCGCGCGGACCCCGGCCGGTGTCGTCGAGCTGCCGATGAGGATGCGGTCGGGGTGCATGAGGTCGCGGACGGCGGTGCCCTCGGCGAGGAACTCGGGGTTGGACACGATCTCGAACTCGGAGTCGGGCTGGTACTGGGCCATCTTGGGACGTGTTAGTTTGGTCTTTAGCCAGAGTCACGAAGCATCTGAGGTCCTCGGTCGTAAGAGTCTCAGTCCGTAGGAGTATCCCTTCGCCTTGATATATACGTGGAGATGGGATATCGTGATGGCCTCTCCCCAACATCAAAAAGACACAGACAGACGCAACTCACAATCTCCTTGATCATACGGGCAGTCCCCGTCGGAACGGTGCTCTTCTCCACCACAACGGCGCCATTCTTCGCATACTTTGCCACCGTCTCGCTCGCACCCTCGAGGGCGCTCAGGTCGGCCGTGTAGCCCGCGCCCAGCCCGTACGTCTTGGTCGGGGTGTTTACGCAGATGAGCACGACGTCGGCCTCGCCGATGCAGCGCCGGACGTCCGTCGAGAAGAAGAGGTTCGGTTCCCGCGGCGCGAGCTTCAGGGACTTGCCGACGGACGGCAAGAAGGCCGTCGTCTCGTTGGTGCCGTCGCGGCCGATGCGCACGATCTTGGGCAGCCCGGCCTCGTGGATGGGGAGATGGGGCGAGTTCCACGCCGCGATGCGGTCGGCGTTGAGGTCGACGACGTTGACGGTGAGGTTGGGGTTGTGGAGGGCGATGAGGGCTGCAGTCGGGCCGCCTGCGAGATTTTGAGAGGTCAGTCAGCTATAATGTCGATTTCCTGGGTGAGTTTGAGTGCGAGGTGCCCGATTGGGATGAGGTTGTTGACGTTGTAAGTGCTGCTGCGATGGCTTCGTCTTGTTCGTGTGCTGGCCGAGTTGCGCAGCTGAAAGGCTGGACAGACGTGACCGCCACGAGAATGCGCCCGTGGACGTGGACGGAGGGCAGAAGCTTTGATCGTGACACAACAAGATGGCAGGGATGGGAGGTTGACGAGAGTCATGCATCTCTTGGGCAACATCTTGGGCACTGGTGATGGGGACTGTGACTGAGCGTCACCCCGGCGAGTCAAGACTTACCGACGAATCCAGCACCGACAAAGCACACGTTCTTGACGTCCAAGGGCTCGAGGGGCTCCAGGTCGGATACGCTCTCCGTCGCGTGGTGGTGGTGGTGATGCTTCAGGTCGGGGCTGCGAGGTCTCGAGGCGGGAGGAGAAGAGTTGGGCGTCCCGGAGCCAGAACCGGCGTCGGAGTGACCCGGGCTGAGCGCTGGCGACTGGGAGACCATGCTGCCGGCGGTTGATGATGAGTCTATGGTAGATGCGAGGCCTGCGCGCGCGAAGCTGACAGCCATCGATGACGACGCCCTGGTTTTTTTTGGTTTTTTTTTTGCCAACAGAGCCGGCGACGACGAGAAGGTTGGAGAGCGGGGAGTGGACGGGCTGGCTTCCCGTACGTTGACCAGAGGTGGATAGGTAGGTAGGTAGCGACTGGCGTTACGTCTGTGTCGATGTGCGATGTGCGATTTCGAACTGGGTATTGTTGAGTATTGTTGATTGTGGTTTCCAGACCCCGACAGGTAGAGAACGGAAGATCAGGGAATCGAGAGATTCGGAAAGAGGAAACTCCAAAGGTGCAATGGCAATATCGAGGGGGAGCAGACGAGCGTTCCGGGTCAAAATGAAACGAGCGGAATGACGATTGACGTTGCTTGGTGATTGAGCCCTCTATTTGAAGCGGAGAGCGGACGAGAGTGGCCTTTTTGAATGTGGAGAGCGGTGCTGGGGGTTGATGACACCAGCGGACCGAGGGTAGGCTCAGGACAGGACAGGATAGGACAGGATGGTATGGATGGTATGGATGGTATGGTACCTGATGGTATGGTATGGTATGGGTTGGTATGGGTTGGTATGGGTTGGTATGGGTTGGTATGGGTTGGTGGGAGGGGTGACAAGAGGAGCCGATCTGCTTGGTTCCAGTCTTGATTTGTGCACTCGAGTATCCGTACGGAGTAGGTAGTGAGTGTAGGATAATAGATGGGGAAACGAGACGAGACGAGACGAGACGGGGGTTGGCTTGGGTTTCTCAAGAGTCGAGAGCTGAAGTTCCCTTGCGTTGCTTGGCTATCGATTATTGCTTCCTTTTCCCCCCCACCAGATGTATAGATGTGGCTTCGAAGCTGGCCTGGATGGATGGCTGTCTGTACGTGTCTGGGTTGACTCCAGCAAGCAAGACAGGACGAATCGCGGAGCCGAGATTGAACAGAGAGACAGACCAAAGGGCGTGGGATCGGCGTGGGTTCAAGACGCGGCAGTTGTGGGATTTGAAACTCGAGGCGCTGGCAAGCAGAGCGAAGACGTGGATGGAGCGAGTGGCAGGTCTATTGAGTCTGGGGAATCATCAATCTCCAACCGAGACGAGGAAATGCTCGTGTAGGAGCGAATACAGAGTACGGATGGATACACACACACGCTGGACAGCAACAGAAGATGGTCTCTACTACGAATAAACGACAGTAGACAAGGCACAGGGGCTCTCTCTTTTGATATATCCCCAGTGGCCTCGGCCTCGCTGCAAGAAAAGTGCACCTGTTCTGTCCTGGCCGTAATTACCTGACGGTGCTTTACTGCAGACAAGGTGTACCGTATCCGAGGAACTTGTGCGTACGCAGTAGAGTAAAGACCCATGAGGTGGTAGACAGACAGACGGATGGGATATTAACGGTGCATTCAGAGGCCTGCAGACTGTGGACCACGTTGGAGTACACCAAGTAGCTGGCTGGGACTGCCACGGTGGTGGGATGGGATGGGATGGGATAATTACGATTAGGGGCAGGGGAAATCATGGATGGGTTCATGGGTGACGGGCGACGGGATCGATGGGATAGGTCGGACAGCATGGGATGGGGATCCCGGGTGGATTGGATGGGAGGATGGGCATGGAGAAGAGCAGGAGACCCGGGAGACCCAGGAGATGGACACACAACATGGGCATCACATCCTTGTTTAGCAAGGCCAGGAGGTGAGGGCAATTCATGCCATCCCAGCAAGCTCTGCTTTGCCAGACCATCGAGACAGGGCCAGGGGTGCTACGGTGTCGAAGAAGCCGGGACTGGGGTGAGGTTGGTGATGACTTTCTCGGGATGGCAAAGTGAAAGATGTGTATACCCATACAATACATGATTGTATGGGTATACGCGTACTACGTAGGCTGGTGATGGTTGATATCGCAGTTTTGCCATGGCCTCACCCGGAGAAAGACGAGAGATTCTGCGGTCACAACCGACACATGATGCTGTTCAAACGGTGTCAGCTATTGGGATCTTCATCGTTGGACAAACAAGCACCCGACCCGAAACAACAGCAACAACAAGCCAGAGAGAGACTCGAGACAGACAATACAAGTACAAGACGGCTGGAAAGCCTCTTCTCCTGCAGGCAGTCTTGGCCTCATCGCTCGGCAACGTTCCCACCGCCTCCATCTTGGCACTCGGTACGGCTGCCGCGTCGAACTCGAGACTCGTCCGCCTTCCTTGCAGCAGTACATCGCGGTGGCCAGACGCGATGGGCTGTCGGGACGATTCGATGCAGGGATGGATGGATGGATGGATGGGATGTGTTGGTAATTTGCAGAAGCACATTCACAGCTGTCATCGTCGCCTCGTGCGAGATGCTGTCGTATGCTGGCTTCTGGCTCGACGGGGTGCTCCGGATGGCTGCGGCCACTGCGAGGGATGAGATGGAGAGCGTGAGTGTCGTCCGTTTGGGAGTTGAACGGCTGCGTCTTGGCCCGGGCCCTGAGGGAGCTTGGCTGTTGATCACCTCGGACAGGATAAGGTAGGGCTTCGTCGTCTGTGGTGTCATCCATCCATCAAGTTGAGCTTCTCTTTGGACATCTCGCACTTGAGACACAAGGTTGAGCTGGTTACGTATTCTGTACTACTCTACTGGTGCCAACATCGACCGACGGTGAGGTCATGTTCACGGTGTTAATCTACTGCAAGATGATGCTTGACTAATGACAAGACTGCCATTACGCGGTCCCATGTATTGGAAATGAGTAAGTAGAGGAAAATCACGGCAGACGACAGACGACAGCCAACGAGCCAGACTCTTCGTCTTGTCCAGAGTTTCGGCGGCTCCAGCAGGTAGGTCCCATTTCTGATATTGCAAGCTCCGTCGGGCCCATCAGCAAGAGAGTACCTTGATTATCGTGTAGTTCATGCGGCGGTTGAAGTACCTCGATCGTTGTCTGTCGGTGCGGATTCTCGTCCGGCCCAAGATTGGACGAGTTTACCAAGAGTAACTGACTGTAGCTGGAGCTCAGTGTATCTCGAGCCACCTGGAAGCCCCAGGTTTATGAAGTTCAAGTACGGATAAAGATTGATAATTACCTTTGACAGCATTGCGGATGTACCAAGAGATGTCTCCAGTCCCTTTGGGGTATCCCCCATGAGACAACGTACACGGGACAGCAGCATAGTAAGCCAACAGCAGCCTCCACAGAGTACAGAATACATCGTGAAGTGCGTATCTGGACGGAGACAGTACCGCCAAACGGTAATCGTAGACCCAGACGGACGACGACCAGATTCGCTACCGCTGTCGGTTCGTACAAATTGGCGCTAGCAAGGCTCCTCCATGGCAGGCCTGCCTCGGCAGCAAGGGATCTCGTCTTGTCTTGGTCTCCCGTCTGCCAGAGAGAGTCAGGCTGTGACATCATCGTGGACCTGCTCGTCCCAGCCGAGTCTTCACACCGCACGCAAGGGTCGAAACGAACGGTGCGATGGTGGCCCGAGGGCCAGAAACAGCACCAGCCAACGAAGCAGGGAGACCGAGTACCGATGGAGAAGGTCAGAGACAGTATCCGTACTCAGTATGGATACACGAGAGAGCCAAGGTCTGACAAGCTCGAAGCGCCGCCAACAAACCCACCCTGTCAGTCCAGGTCGACATCAGGGCCAGCGTCTTGTCGAGTAGTCTTTGTCCGCCGCCTCCGAGATTGGCTGGAAGCTCGAAGCGCCGAGATAGCTGCCCCACGAACAGAGACGTGCCATGTCGACGACCTCATCTCTCACGACATCTTGGCTGCCTCGAGTTGGATCCTGCAGCAGAATAGAGGAACACGAGCCATGGCTATCCACTGCTCACTTGCGCTTCACTGTTGTCGCCACCAGACACTCGGGATTAAGGTGTATGGACCAGGATGGGGTTCGACAGTCCTGCTGATCGCCATCATCCCGTTTGCCCTGATATTTTACCCATACAAGACCCCCAATGGGTCATCCCAACCCCCAAGAGTGCCACGGCGGCGTAAAACCCCGAGGCCTGAACTATAGTCCTTACAAGTACTGTTGCAGATGTGTCCCGGCTGTGCTGTTCTATTTCCGCCCACTAGCTAGAGGCTATTCCGGACAGTTTTCATGCCATCGTAAGGCAGTCGCCGTTTTGAAATTGCACATACTGCGACGACGTCTTGCTGGGGATCAAACCGAACCGTCCGAAACTCTGAGAGACGCGGGTCGCGAGCTACGAAGCACATTTTGCTCAAACCTCCTTGATCCCTCATACCGAAACCTCCACTCCCTCCTCTCTCTCTCCCGCCGTGCTCCTCCGTCGGAGTGGCGGAATCCAGGAGATGAGAACGGGGTCCCAAGGGCCAAGGGGGACCTTCATTACGGCCGTAATCACAGCATCGTCTTGGCTGGCGAAGTTACTCCACGTATACTCTGCGTACCGCCAAGTAATATGAGACGATCCTCTCTCGGCGGCTCTTTCAGAAGCTTCCCGCCTTCACCGTAGACATCTTTACAGCCTCCAATCGCGAGGGGCCGCAGACAGACAGTCTCGGGTCCGCGCGCAAATCACAGTAGGGAGTATCAAATACAGCCAATCGGCGAGGCGATCCAGACTCATCGGGAGGCGAACATTCAAGAAGCTGAAGCGGCCCCGATTGTCTCGTAGAAAATTGAGACCGTAGCAAGCTAGCTACCTACCCGTGCCGTGCAGCGAGCTTTCCTACAGGCGGAAAAGATTGGGAATAGCGCCGCGTGGCCACGGACGGTCTCCCTTCCCCTGCCGACGCCATGCGCGCTGCGGGGCTAGCGAGAGAGAGGGAAAAGAAACACGAGGCCGTGATCTTCAGGCACGAGACATGCCAGGCCGGAGTCGTCGAGCAGATGCCGGACGCCACCAGCTACGAAGATGGCTCTTGGATGTTGTGAGAAAATGGATGGATGGATTCAAGGGGTGGCTCTGAAGCTTTGGCAGTACCGATAGACTTTTTCTCGGCGTTATTGACACGAGAAGTATGAGTATGTTGGCATTCAGCAGAAGTAAAGCATTACGTATGCTGGCTGAGGGCATTGAGCAGCATGAAGCCCGTCACACGAGAGGGTGAAACTCAGTTCCCCCATCCTGTGGGTGATCCTGGCAAGATCGTGGTCTTCGATCCAGGCGAGGCCTGGCTTGCTGGCAAGGAGGTGCCCGCTGGATCGATGAAGCTGGATCGATGAAGCTGGATCGATGAAGCTGGGCCCGAGCTGGGATGGGGGAGGGTTTGTGCACGAACAACAGCTGTGCCATGCACAAATTTCTTCACCTGCGAGTATTTGGGAAGCTCTATCCGAACCTTGGCGCTGGTACGGCAGAGCTCTCGGCCAACCGTAGGTTTACTTGCTTATTCCTCCGCGACTGCCGAGACGAATGTGACTTGGTCATCAGCTCGTTCCAAGCCGGAGGTTCCGCGAGGAGAATCACCAGAGAGTCTTCACTGACACTACATACAGTAGCCCTGACAGGACGATACCAGAGACAAGCAGCTGAAGCATCGTCCCTGGAAACCCGGGCTGAGAAACAGCACGACCATGTCTCTCTGTATACCGTAGGTGTATCTTTCTGTACCGCGTCTTTTGCGAAGATTACTCAACCTCACCAAGGGATACAAACCCCCTCCCTTGCTGAGCCTTGGGCAAAGAGTATCAGTACTTACGCAGTAATTATCAAGTATCAAGTACGTAGCAAGAGGCGAAAGAAGACGAGCCCTGGTCGGAACCTGGATGTGGCGGCGGACCGCCAAGCTGGCACCAGGGCGGACAGACGCAGGTTCCCACCCGCACAAGCCCGAACCCCTGCAACTGCTGACGACGCCTCGTTGATTACAGGCTCGGCAAGGTGGATCGTGGGACGGGAGGAAGTGGCCTTTCGAATTCGAGAAGCTGCTGCTTGCTGCTGGTCGGTTGTTTTCCTGCCCTGGTCTGCGTGGCATGGCATGGTATTGCATGGCATTTGCTGCTGCCAACGGTTCCTACGCGCAGAATGTCTGCCTGTTGAACGGAGAGCGGCCGTATCCTGTCAGCGTATCCGTAATGCTGCTCGGTCGATCGTCGTCGTCGTCGGTCGGTCGGTCGGTCGATCGGGTCGGTATCGTATAATGCCGATATCGATGCTCATCGTGACCCCCCCAAATCCGCCGTTCCCCTGGTAAAGCTTTATCCGCCTCTTTAGCCTCCTCTTACAGCTGTCCGTCGCGGCAACCATCTGATGTTAGTCGTCGCGTGCGTGGGCGTCGGTCGTGAAAATCCTTCCCGGGTTACGGAGGAGGTCGTTCCAAAAGGGCTGCATCCTCCTCAGGCTCAGGACCGGCCGCCAATGTCGGTGTGAGTCGAGTCGGGTCCGGCGGCACTCTGCCCAGAAATGTTCCTCTTCGTGTCTGCAGCCAACGGAGGACCGTAGACTGGATCTCGCGCTCTTTCGTCCGAGTACTTGCTGTAGCTTGCTGGAGCCTTCCAAGGCTTGGGTTTCTTGGGTGGTGTCCCAGCGACGTTCGGACGAGGAAAACCAAGGGAAAAAAGAGGGGTGTCCATTGCGCCGTCGTCGAGCCGAACCCTGGCAGAATTCGCCTTCACTGTGGTGGTGGTGGTGTTGGTGGTGATGGTGGTTCGTGAGAGCTGTTGTAGTAACTCTCCTCCCACCCGGCGCCGTCCATCCTGGCGATGTTTAGGAGACATCGATCGTTCGTATACGTACGAGGCTTACTCGCCCAAAACTTTGTGTTTGAAGAGGATAGAAACAGCCAGACACGACGAAGGGGGGGCGACCGCTGCGATTATGTATGTGCTGCTGCGGCGGCGGGCAATACGAGCTTTTGGCGTCGAGTCGGGATACGGGTTCCCCTCGACAGCAGCATCGTCTTTTCCTCTTTCGTTCTGCATCTGCTAAGCCGGGCGCCCTTCCAGCACTGCCCGGCGCCCGAAGACTGCGAAGACGGTCTAAGCGAGGTGGTTGAGAGCGCTGTGGGTGACTGACTGACTCGGACTCGATCCAGCTTCGTTTCCGCACTCGTGGTCCTGCCATCGTGGCTTAGTCACTTGTTCGGGGCCCCTAGGGCGTCGGGATGGGCCATTTACGGTTATGAGTTTGTTCTCCTGAGGCTCTGGGCGATGGGTAGTGTGTGAAGCATCTGGGTAGGATAGACCATGTTGAAAGACTGCTGCTGTCGAATGGAGAGCCTGTCTTCCTGTGCTGCTTGTATGGTTGTAAGAAGCTACTATAAGCCATAGGATGACCGGTAAGGGCATTGGAAGACTGCGACTTGGTCACTCCGTCAGCCATTAACCACATGTTTAAACATGATGGCTGTGAGCTTGATACATGGACTGCAGGGCTGATTTGCATTCTAGGCTCTCTGCAGCGATGTGAGAAGCCCAAGTCGTGCTGGAGAAGTCCAGACGTCGGAGCTGGATCAGAGAATAAAACTGGGAAGCCATCGTCATCACCAGCCCGCAAAACATCCAGGACATTGAGTGTGCGCTCCGAGCCGAGTACCGGCCGGCATAAATGGTTCAAACATTGCCAACGCCTGTGAGTCCACAAAAAGCACTTCCCGTCAGTGAAGACGCGCAATGTTTTGATTCTCTACGGAGTATCCGTAATACTCGATGGCTGGTGTGTATGTGGCAGCTCGAGGCTTAGCTCCCAAGGCGCCAGGCGAGCTGGGTCTCTTCGTTTGCACTGCGAGGAACACACATCATTGGGTGGTGAAGCATCCTGGCCATGTGCCAACGCATCTGGGCATCTCGGGTCAAGACATCAAATCGCCAGTAGCTGGCCATCTGACACCATGTCATTCTCGCCAACCAAGGCGACCAAGATTCATCCAGCATTCTCACTCCCAGCACTTGCAATTCCAAGCGGCCGTTAAATATGGGCCACAACGCCTTTGCGGCCAGATTTGACTAGATGCCGTGTCCCGTTCAGGAATTACGCAGCGTGGTTGCAGCTTATTATTGTCGCCAAAGTACCGATCTCACTCACCACTCACTCACCCACTCGCTCACTCACTCCCTCAATCTCACCCGCATACTCACCTGCCCCGGATTACAGACGCCCAGCCATCATCTTTTGCGTCATCTCAGGTGCTACTTCGCTTCTGTGGCCATTTCAGATCTCATACCTGTGTGGGAGATAAGCAGGCAGGGTCTCTGGTTCTCTCTTCCAGCAGGTCATCGACCAGAATCTCAACCCCCGTCTTGACCACAGGCATCGCGTCGACGAAATTCACAAAGAGAAAGACGATCGACCGACGGTCTAGACTCTTCTCTCTCGTCCTTCTTTTTTCCTTCCTTGGACCTTCTTCTCGTCTTCTACTGCTCCCCACAGACCCCGACACCTCGCTTGTACCTGGCATTCGCCTCATCACGTCTCCATTCTCCACGTCGTCCTGCTCCCAGGTCGCGCTCGCTTTCGACGACATCATCACTCCCTACCTACCCAGTACTTTCTGCCCTTTCGTTGCTGAAGAAGAGGCACTTGCGTCTTTGACCATCGCCTCGTACGTCTTCGTCGCACACACGGAAGGATACCGCTGCTGCGTAATTCTTCGTCAGACGCAAACATGAGAAACGCGCTGTTTGCTGCCGCCAGCTTGGCGGCTGTCAGATCGGTTTCTGCAGCCTACGATACGACAATCTGCGGAAAGGAAAACAAATTCACGAGCGACAGCCACGACTTCATCTGTGAGAAGTCCCCCAGTCCCGCTGCAGATGACGTCGTGTATCGATGCATGCCTCTTTTGGGTTGCTTTACACGACGACGACGGCACATGCTCCGTCACTTATACTGACTCGAGAGACTTGCAGTCCAGTCGAATGCCTGGGCTCCCGTCGGTGATGGCTTCCAGTGCGTGTCGGTAAGTGACGCTGCGTGACGTGCCATCGCGTCAAAGCAACGCGCATGATGCTCTATCTGTACCTTTCATCTTTCTCTCCTCCTCTTGGCATTTCCAACCCTGGCTATTCGTATCTGTCCCTGCATGTCTGTTTCGATCACATCGCCATCACCCGCTCCCTACACGACATCCACAATCTCTATTCCTTTGCTCTTCTCGTGATACCCTCTTATTCTCATGGTATGATCACGCACTGACGCCGCCCGTCGCCGGATCCCAGATTGACCAGTCTGTGCCGGCATTCGACGCATCGTGGAGCTGGGAAGAGAACCCGGAGAACGTCCACTCGTTCCCCCACGTGCGCTTCAACTCGACCAAGCTGCCGACGCGTCTCGATGCCATCAAGACGCTGCGTCTGGCCACGCAATGGACAATGACCAAGGGCAACCCTGGCGACAGCCCGCCGCGCGACTTTGGCGCCTCGACCTGGGCCCAGAACAAGCAGCATCTCGACGGTGTCGTGGCCAACGCCGCCTGGGACTTCTTCGTCGATAAGAACAAGAGCAAAACGTACAACCCCGTCGACGCCGAGGCCGAGATCATGATCTGGCTGGGCAAGGTCGGCAACCCGTACCCTCTCATGGGAGACTCCATCCTCACCAACATCACATTGGGGAACACCGAGTTGTAAGTGCCCAGTCCACATTGTCCATCGAGCCTCTTCCGCCATGTGCGTCGGCCGTCTACTCGGCTTCACAGCAAACCTACATCATGATCCTCTTCGTATTCCGGCACCGCTGACCCGCCCCACCCGCAGTTCCCTCTGGTACGATACCAACCAGCGCGACCAAAAGGTCTTCACCTGGGTCACGCGCGACGGCCAGGACGTGAACCAGTTCGACGAGGACGTCACCCCGCTGTTCAAGTACGTCCTCGAGTCGGGCGAGATTGACCCGGAGTCCTGGCTCGGGCTCGTCGAGTTCGGGACCGAGGCCTGGCACTCCCCGGACAACATCACCTTTTCCGCGGCGCACTTTAGCATGGAGCTCGACAACGGTGACAGCGGGTCCAACGGCGGCGGCGGAGATGAGGACGCTGCTGGCGCCGTTGGTGTTTCTGCCCTGGCTGTGCTGGTGCCCGTTGCGGCGATTCTGGCTTCGTTTGCCGGTCTCTTCTAGACTTGGGGGGTGTTTGTGGGTGCTGTACAAAGTTGTAATGTCATAGTCCGAGGTGGAAAAAGGACCGTTCTTGCATGTCTATGGACAGATAATGGCGCGTGCCGCTTGCGGCCTCTAATACCGCATACTGTTGTTCCTCGAGATGAGTGCATTCGCAAGTCGTCTCCGATCTGCTCACATGGATTTCCAAACTCCGATTGCACACTTCACCAAGACCTCGTGTTGGTTGTATTCCTGTGACCTGTCTGCATGGTCCAGTCCCATCAACCACTCATAGCTCAACTGCTATATCGACACCTAGTTCGATACAGTACCCCAAACGTCACCATTCGTGAAGTCGGTTTCACTCGAGGAGGGGGGTCGGGGTGACCACCCTCTCCGACGCAAGATCGTGGATCATGGCGTCGCGCTACCCGCCCCCTCAGCCACACGCACATGTCAGTTGCTGCCTCTGGTCTGTTTGCCACAGCGAGCCTTTATTTGTGAGGGAAGTCGCCATCTAGAGTAGAGTTCAGTGGACGGCATTCAAGGCTATCTGTCGAAAATGAGTAATCGACAGTTTGTGAATGGTATACCGCGTCAGAAATCATGTTTCAGGGAGGTTGCCAAACATCATCGATACACGCGTCCAAAGAGTTCCAGCCACTGTTATCGCGAATTTCAAAAGCCACTGTAGATCATCTTTCAAATGTCATTGCAGCAAATTTCGCACCGTATTGGCGGATGGGAAGAGCCAAGGCTGTCCGATACGGGCATGGGTGAAGTGTGAATCAGCTTACAACACCCCAAGACACGGACTCGACAGTGGTGGTATGTATGATGGATATGTGGTGTGTCTACGGGCATAAAGGTTGCATTATTCCTGTAGATTTTCCCGCGCCTTTGCATGCGATGGTACCGAGAGGAAGGGCTACCGTAGGACGAGATTGGGCAATGGGCTTCTCCCGTGCTGAGACGGCTGGGTGGGAGCGGCGATGGGATGGATGGTGTGTCTGGTTCCCACGCATCCTTCGAGGGGGGAGGTGGGCAGACACGGGTTTCTTGGCGGAGGGAAGGGGGGGGGTGGACAGCGGAGCGGGATTGGGGGGCCACGAGGTACACTTGAGAAGACTGAGAGGGAGGCAGCCTGGTGGATGTGGGAGTTGGATAGTGTTCATCGAGATCGTCGTGTCGGAGGAGAGGTCTCCAAGAAGACTGGGTGTGTGCGATATTTTCCTTCTGGAGCGGAGGTTGGCGGTATACCCTTGTATCTGTACTGTCTGCGCCTATCCCGTCATATGCTCTCGTAGACTTCTTTTGCCTCCTCGCTCTCGGTGATACTGATATCAGGTTGGCTGGTGATACAGGCTGCGGACAGGTCGGGTTGGGAGAGAACAAGGTGCTTATCTGGCCCCCTCCCTCTCCCCCCTCCCCTGGCGGGATTGTATGTCGTCGTTGGCGCCTTGGCGCGCGTGCCGCGGTACCGATGGCGCCAAGGGAAGAAAACGGTGAGATGAGACTCCGTTTGTCTCCCGTTTGACTCTAGTATGATATCAGGTGGGAGACGTCCGAGCTAGACGGGGGGAGGGAGGCTCACTCACTGGACAAGAGAGAGAGAGAGAGAGAGATGGTAGTTAGGAGAGGATTTGTGCCGCTTGCCTGCTGATGGAAGCAGAACCGAGATGAGATTGTCATTTCACGGCGCTGCGTGCTTTGGGTGGGATCTTTCTTGGGCTTTTGGATGCGCGGCTAGCAGGTAATATCTCTGATGCTGTATCTATCACGGAAACAGACCACTTGTATCGGTTACTGGGGGTGTTTCCAGCTGCAGCAAGCCGTGACTTCTCAGTACGATGCTTCAGCCAGTTGGACTCTGATGAATAAAGTATACTGGCTGCGCCGTGGGGAAACTCGCGGCATGTCGTCGTCTTGGCGCGTCTAAGTCAGGTGAGCAGCGCAGGCCGCACCGGACACGAGGCAGGGGGCGGCCTCTGTGTTTGTGTTTGCCATTTTCACGCAGTACGCTGCAAGACGTGTCTCGGCACCGAGAAACCGGATCGGCTAGCCGCTAGATGAGTGGGAATCGTCGTCGGTGGGGACTGGGAAGCGTTCGAGAAGTTCCTCTGGTTTGGTTGGGTATGGCTGGGGTTTGCGGACAGAGCAGGGGTACTGGGGTGGGATGGGAATAGACATGTCGGTGGCCTCGAGCAGAGAGGAGGAGTCTCGCCATGGCGAGATGGGTTGGCGAGCAGGCGAACTGGGCATACTCGGAGCGAACCCGAGAGCGCTGGCTGGGCGTTCGGGACAAACAGTCCGGTTGGCCCGGGGTGTGCGAAGGGCCTCATTTCTTCGTCGACGAGCCAATGGCATTTCCTTTGAACAACTTACTCGCTGTTCCAGGTGAATGAGGATCATAAGCATCACAGTATCCGTAGACTGTCGGACAGACACGATCGTCAGCGGTTCCCGGAGGTGGTGGCAAGCGAACTTCTTTCTTCTGACCGTTCCAGACTGGAGTTGAAAAGGGAACAGGGAAGAAACGCTTGCGCGCCTACGTCTCTTGGGTGTTGTGCGACTCGACGATCTCTGTTTGAAGTTGACATGGCTCGGATGGCTGCTGCTGCTGCTGCTACTGCTGGCTGCTACACGAGACACTCAGGACTGCATCGTTGACGTTATTGCACATGTATAGTAGTGGTGTTCCATGGCTCTGGAAACCGGAGGTGGGAGATCTGGGTGGCTGGCAAGTAGATCATGGTGTTTCGGTCCCAACCCAGGCTCCGTTTGCTGGCCGCGTGGCCACGTTCATGGGAGTCAGGATGAGACAAGACGTACATAGTAGTTCAGCATGACGGAAGCCAACACCTTCGAGAAGGCCAGCCACAGATATGACAGCCACTCGCCATGGGAAAAGTCGTAAACAAGGCGAGACAACAGGGTTGGGACGCGACGAGCCATCGGCTGCCAGCTCCCATGAGCATACTCTTGTCTCCGATAGAGACTTTGCAGAGCTGGCTTGATGGCTTTCGCCGGTGTCTCGCAGCAACGGTGTGAATATCTGGCTGGTTTGGCTGGTCTGACTGGTCTGGAGGCAGTCTGATGTCGAAATGTTGTCGTGGTCAGTACGGACAGCAGCGCAGATACGGGACGGTGACTATCGTGATCCCTGTCTGCTTCAGCAAATGATGGGCGAGATGAACCAGGGTTGAATGCTCTGACCACCTCACCTGTCATTTCCGTCGCCTGTTCTACTCTGGCCAGTCGGTCCAAGTCAGTCAGTCCAAACGTGTATACCCAAATATGGCCCGACGAGCGTAGGAGACACATCACCGACCTTCAGACGACGTGTAGACTCAAAACCAGACCTACAAACGGTGTGGGGGTCTCATTGACAGCCCAAACGAGCACCGTCATCCTCTTGCAGGCCATCTATCTGTCCAAGGCCTGGGCTGCCGCAAGCTCGTGAAGCTAGTCATCGACCCCTGTCCTTGCTCCGATGCCATCCAATATCCAATTTCCTCTCCCGCCGCCCAGTATCCGCCTGCTTGGCGGCTCTGCTCTTTTCTTTGCCATCGTGGATAAGTCTCTGGCTGCCGCGCATGACTGGAAATGTCCGAGCAATCAGTAGTTAGCTCTCATGCAAGAGAAACAAACAGGAATGGTCTCTCGACGGCGGCTGGTCCCTGGGACATACGGATACTATGGCAGAGCTTCTGATCTGTCTCCTGCTGGCGATGATGAAAGTGGCTTTTTCTCATGTTCCTCTTGTCTTTTCTTGTCAGTCTACAAGTCCGAGAGCGGGAGCGTTCCCGGTTTTCTCCATCTCGTTGGTTATTCCAACCCCCAAGAATCTGACCAAACCTTGCTTCCCATCTTCTGTTCAACTTCTTGTATTGTATACGCAGCATGTGGCAGTTTCTGACACTTGCCCTGGCTTGTCTCGACCTGCTCTGGATTGCCCAACCTCGGAAATCTCTTCCCATGGGTGCCGCACGATGTGATGTGCTCTTGATGTCCCACTTGTCAAGGCATCGGCGTCTACTTGTACGGATACAGACATCTTTAGGAGTCTCTGCTGATTACGGTCCCCCTGGTCTTTTGCTGCCGCTTCCCCTGTCAATCACTGCACCTGTCGTCGCCCATATCATCCAGCCCATGTCTCTCAATCCGCGCCTGGCCCCGAATTCAGCTAGACGCAGGCCGGTACGCAGCCTCATAGACACTCCGTCTGTGGACCTCCTCCGTGGGTCGCCTGTGTAAATTGTCCTGTGATGAGTATCCTTTGGCAACGAACAATCTGACTGCATCTTGGCCCTGACGTCACCAGCATGTTCATGGAGCCATCAAAACGGCGAGAGAGGCCGAGACAGCCATGAGCTAACGCCACTGGACATCCAACCCAGTCAGTCCGGACGGCAGACGCACCGCAGCTCCTCTCATGGTGGGCTCTCGTCCAATCGAAGCATGTAGTTGACGACCCAGTTCACTTTGCCCATGACCCAGGTGGACCAAATGCCATGGCATGGGCAGAAAAGTCCATGGGGCCATGCCGCGGACAATATTCGACGAATCGTCACGCGGTTGCTGGTCAAGGCCATCTCGGATAAGGCCGCCAACCCAAGTCTACTGTCTACGCAGCATACGCATCCTACCCAACCCTGCCACCGTATTCATCCTTGTCGTAAACAGAGCGAGACGACACTCAGTGGCGTAGTGCTGGATGTGTATTGCTGGACTATCAGGAAGAAGGGTGATGGAGGGTCTCTGGGCAGCTGAAGGTCGACCTACGCCCTCTGCCTTGCGAGTGTCTTCAGTTCAAGCGTAGAGACTCTTCGTATCTATGCCAAGTAGTGTGTCTTGTGCCTTCTCTCCTCCGTCTCCTCGTGTACTGCCCTGCTTGGCCTGTCCATCTTGATGAAGGTGCATCCTGTACCCTGACCTGCCTCCAGAGCTCGTCTCATCTCATCTCACCCATCTCACCTCACCTCACCTCACCTCGTCTCTCTCACCTCGACCTCCTCCTCACCCCGTCGACACTCGCTCAGGTCTTTCCAACTCCACCTCCACCATCTTCCCACCCTCTTTCCCATCTAATACTGTGTGGCTGGCGTCTGCATCTAGCAAACCTCCTTCTGCCATAGTCCACTTGCTACTCGCGGAGGTTGGTCGATAGCTGCGGATTCTTCCACCCCACGTCGCAAATACACTCGCTAGCCACGCTGTCCACCACCCGAGGAGAGACGAATATCTTCCAGTCACTCGCTTCTTGACGATATTCGTTCTTCTTGGAGATCTTTTTGCTTTTTCTGTTTTCCCTTTTGGCTCCTGTCTTGGTTTACCCTCTCCGGCCTTTGATATCCAGACGCCCGCACTCGCTCAGAGGTCAACGTCGCTCGGAGCTCACGTATCGAGCCTCGACACTCTGTTTACCTCGACGTTTGTTCGACGTGGACTTTTCGTCGTCGTCGTCTTCGTCGTCGCAAAACCACTCTCGCTTCCCTCTTAACGGGACTAACACTTCGATCTGATCTCAATTCTGTACTGGCTCTCGCGACGCCAACAACTAATACCATAATGTCGCGCCCCTTTACTCCTCGGGGAGAGACTCCCGACTCCAGCCTGACGCCCCCGGCTAATCCGTTTGGCTCATCATCAAACCCTTTCGACACCGATAATGACAGTAGCGCTGTCGCGTCGCTTGCCAGTGACTCGACCTTTACTGTGGTATGTTGCGATACTTCCTTCACACAAGCCATTCTCCCCAAACACTATCAAAGTAGAGGCTGATTTAGCCAGAATGCCATCCATGGCCCGTCTCCCACAGACACCACAGACGGAGCAGGACAAAGATCAAGCTGGGCTCCGTCCAACCGCCGCCTCAGCAGGCCCGATATCGTAAGTTACAAGTAGACCTATCGCAAACACTTCCAACCAGATCCCAGACTAATTGCCCACAGGAACCATCCCCGCTGGCAAGAGAGGTCTACAACGAGAAAGGACCCCAAAACTCCTCCGACACGGATGTCGAGGCCAGCCATGTTCCGCCCGTCGTCTCCGATCCCGAAAAGTCCAAGGAGAAGCACACCACGGCTCTGCCGCCGTCGTCGGGCGAGTCGTTTCCCAAGCGGCTGTACACCCGCTTCCGTGCGACCTACTGTCCCAAGGAGGAGCCGCCTCTGGTGCTTCCCGTCTGCCCGAACGACACCGAGAAGCTGATCTACGTCCACACGAACAGGATCCTTCTCTACGTCTTCGGCGTCTTCTCTTTCCTCTCCCTCGGCGCCGGCATGTGGCTGTTCGCGCTGTCCGCCCCGGCCTTTTACTGGTACGGCGCGTTTGCGGGTGCCATGTGCCTTTACTTGTTGATCTCGTACGCCGTCGGTATCATTGGAAGAGATTGGGACTACAAGGGACACTTGGAGCTCGTTGAGCGGTTTCCCATCACCGAGGAGAATGCGCCCACCGTCGACATTTTCCTGCCTTGCTGCTCCGAACCTCTCGAGATTCTGGAAAACACCTACAAGCACATCATCCAGATGGACTGGCCTGCTACAAAGCTCCAGGTCCACGTCATGGACGACAGCGCCTCGCCTCTCGTACGCGAGCTCGCCGAGAAGTACGGCTTCAACTACTCCGTGCGCGACGACCGTCCCCGGCTCCGAAAGGCCGGTAACCTGCGCTGGACATTTGCAAAAACTAGTGGAGACTTCTTCGCCATCTTCGACGCCGACTTTTGCCCCAGACCCGACTTTGTCAAGGAGCTCATCGTCGAGCACCTGGGAGACGAGAAGACGGCGCTGGTTCAGAGCCCGCAATACTTTCGAGTCACCGATGATCAGACCTGGGTCGAGCAGGGGGCCGGCGCGACGCAGGAGCTGTTCTACCGCGTCGTCCAAGTCAACCGCAACAAATGGGGAGCCTCCATCTGCGTTGGAAGCAACGCGCTCTACCGTCGTGAGGCTTTGGCAGAGGTTGGCGGTACGGCTGAGATTGGTTTCTCCGAGGACGTCCACACCGGGTGAGTGATTCGCGGAGCACTACTTCGAGTATGGCTAACATGTCATAGATTCGGCGCCGTCGATCGCGGCTGGAAGGTCAAGTATATCCCTCTCTGCCTCGCCACCGGCGTCTGTCCCAACTCTCCTCGCGCATTCTTCTCCCAGCAGATGCGCTGGGCCCGCGGATCTACGACTCTCCTCACCAACGGACACTTTTGGGTGTCGAGCCTCACCCTGATGCAGAAGATCTGCTACCTCTCTGGTATGTGCCACTCGCGATAGGTTGGCGAGCCCATGATGATGACTGACATCTCCCAGGCTTCCTTTACTACTCGGCCGTCTCGCTCAACATCTTCCTCGCCCCCATCGCCGGCACTCTCCTGCTTGCCATCCGTCCCGAGTGGTTCAAGTTCTGGAACCTGGCCTTTGCTATCCCGTCAATTCTCTACGGTGTCATTCTCATGCGCGTCTGGGCCAAGGCCAAGTACGGTTTCAACGTCCAGCACGTCGTAACCATCCAGAGCTACGCATACCTCACCGCCATCAAGGACCGCCTCTTCAACATCGAGCTCCTGTGGGCCGCCTCTGGCGACGCAAAGGCGCACAAGAGCAACAAGTACCGGAACATGCGCCTTCTCTGCATCTTCTGGACCTTCATCGTCACCGGCGCCATGGTCGGCGTCGTCACGTGGCGTCTTCTCACGGGCTTCACTTGGTACCACCCGTTGCCGCTAATCATCATTAACGTCTACAACCTCTTCATCAACCACTACTTTATGTTCTGCAACTGGTAGCGATGGCCATGTTGTCAGGCATTTGCATGCGCGGAGGGGTTGGACGGTGGTTTTTGTGGACGGAAACTCGCATTACACATGGACATGGAGTCAAGGCACTGCTTTAGATGATGATGGGTAGTTTGCTACCCGTGGCCAACGCATGGAAACGGCCCATACCAGGGATTGTTTTAGAAAATGGTCGAAAGAAACGCGCCTCACCTAAGCTTCTGCAGGACATATATTACCCCCGAATGTTTTGTATACTACGATGACGGTTGTACAAAGTAATGCCGCAGTACTTTAATGCGAGTACGAATGTAGTCTTTTAATTTGTGTTTCGCCTTTGCTTCGTATCCCGTATAACTCTCATGAGCCATATCTATATGTGTACTCTAAGACGCTGGGAAATGTAGTGGAAATTTTGCATCTATAGACACTTGGCTTCCACGGGGTTGTACCACTTGATTTCATGGAAACCGGGCCTAGAATATCCCATATCTGCAAACACTCAAGAGAATAACCAGCATAGCTATATTTGTATCCTTTTCATAGTTTTTATAACCACAAAAGCGTCCCCAAGTTTCGATACTATGTTTAGACGACGATATGCTACAGCACAAAGCGTTCCTGTGTTTGGATGACGTGGAAGTTCTTGAATTTCAGGTCATGATTATTCCAAAGAGGAGACACCAGGGAGAAAGAAGGGAAGCCATTCGAGATGTATATCGAAGTCCATGTAATTGTTGGAAATCAAAATTTATCCAACGATCATTTGTATGACCACTTTGCCTGTGATGGTACCCAGAGGCATTGGGCAACCACAAGTAGGAATATTTATACCAAGCCTTTGAGTTAAACAGATAAAAAAGGAAACGCTGGGAATGGGTCTGATATGCAGAAAAGACGAAACGAAACGGCCTCATCTTCCATAAAGTGGCATCAAGTCCTCCTCCGAACGACAACCCAACTCTCCCCCCGCAAGACGCTCTCACCGCGGCAAACGTACCTGTCCTCGTCCGTCAAAACCTCCTCGGACTGGAATTCATACTCTCCAACAGGGTGTTGACGGCTATGCAGATGACTTTCGATGTGTTAAGGGACGCAGGATCCGGGATCTTGGGAGGGTTTGAGAATACCGTTGAACGAGGCGTGTGACGGAACAGTCCCGTCGACGAACAAGTTGCTGAGCGCGGTGTCGTTACCCTGGCTGACACGATGAAGCCAGTGAGTGAACTCGCTGGGAGGACTTACCGCAGTATCTGGCGTAAGACGCTTCAGCAGACTACGGTCGTCCATCGAAGACTGGACAGGGCTGAGATGGCGATTGTATGGCCATTTCTCGGAGGTTCCTGTAGAAAGAAGATACGCAAGTGCCACGAGTCTGGAGAGTGTGCTGAGAGGCATGTCGTCGGTAGAGATGGAGAACTTGCCGAGAATTGGGGTGAGAAGACAGACCAGGGGCCACGCTCTAGTTTTGTAGTTATTCAAGATTGCCGTCAGAGTTGAATCTCTCATCATTTCCACCACCACGAGTTTGAGCATTCAGCACTCCATCTGGTTATCACAGGGACCTTGGAACGACCCTGGGTTCCACAAACGATACGTCTCTTGGCAGAATGCTGCTTCCGGAAAATTGGGCGTATTCGCGCATTTCAACTACCCTCACAGAGACGGCCCAAGAGAATGGAGCGGGCTGACCAGGGTGACAGCTTCGGGCGTGGGAAAGCCTTCTCCGGAGAAGGAAACTTGACCGGTGTGGCGTCTTCAGAAAAGGCCAAAGGTTTGCATACTCGGAAGCTGAACAGATACCACGCGAGATCATATCGCTAAAGACATGCTTCCGGCACCTGGTTGTTGGTGTGAGACATAACGTGGCTGGCTGGCATCCATGGGAACGGACCCTTCTCGACAGCAACCATGTGGTTGAAGAATGAAGGGTCCAAGACATTGATCGTGCTGGGAGTCTCTGGCTGCGCTATACTTCATACCAAAGTCGGCACTTGACCCCGACGATGGCTCAGGAATCTCGTTGGTTCTCCATGGAATGGTCAGTGAGACATATAAAGATACCACATCTTAGTATCGGTCAACCTGGGGCGTAGAAATTCCACGAAAGATTGCTTTCAATGGTTCCAACTGCCACAAACGTTTGCAACCCTGCAAGCTATCCCAGTATAAGCTCTATTTAAAGTATATTCTCCAGGAACGAAGACTTCGAGGTATCAGTATATCTGGTTTCAACTAGATTCCCCGAGTCTGAAGGGACCGCAAGTTGCTCCCCATTAAGGTGTCGACGTTGCCAGAGCACCCAGCGTGACTGTCGAACAAGCCGATGCGTAAACTTCCGGCTCCACGAAGCGAGGTTCAGGGTCATTGTCCTGGGCCAACAACACCAGTGACTTCTCTCCCGGCTCGAACTTTGGCCAGCCAACCTCCTCGCTCAACCCGTTCTCCGGATCACTAGCAAACGCAGCCCATGCTCTCTGCATGAGCCTGGTCGTGTTCACCTGCGCCTCAGAAGGAGCGATGCCGCTGACGTCTTCCGAAGCACCAAAGATCATGTGCAGGTCGACCCCGTGGTAGGCGCCGCTGGTAGGGAAGAGGCGCGTGTTGTCCCAGTCGCCGAAGTAACGATACACCCAGGCTGAGACGCCGTTTTCGAGACGTGCGTTGGCTTGGTAGTAGTTGGGACAGGTGAAAGATTCCAGTAGGAACGAGGTTACTTGCTCCGCGGTTGGGACCACGCCGTTGCCATATGCTGGAATCCTGTAGTATCCGTCTTCGTTGTCGTTGTTTCCCATGAGAACTGGCTGCGGTCTTGCGTCAGTTGTTGTTTGACTTGATACGTCTTGAAGTCCATCGAGAGCTTACCAACTTGGCAAACTCGCCAGCTTCGGTCAAAGACACGTAGTCGGCGAAGACAGTCTCGTTGTCAACTCTGGGATAGAAAGGCGGAATAGAACGAAGGACGCTGCTGCTAGGAGTCGGTCTCACAGCTGCAGCTGCAGTCTTGATATCTTCCCAATTCACTGCCCTCATGCACTCCATGACGTCCTCAGAGGTGCTGCAGTTCACCGCCGATACGATCGTGTTCCAGTTCCGCTCGGGCACTTCCGGGCTGTTAAGAGGAAAGCTGAATGCGTTGCCAGATGGCGCGATGAGGCCGTTGACGATGGGGTCTTCGGCATAAGCGTACGCCCAGTAATCGACAGAAACGCCGCCAGAAGACTGGCCGGCGATGGTGATCTTGGAGGGGTCTCCGCCAAAACCGGCAATGTTGTCGCGCACCCACTCGACGGCGGCGCGCTGGTCTCTGAGGCCGAGATTCTGCGGCTCGTCTGGCGCGCCAGGGAAGCCAAAGACGTTGATGCGGTAGTTCACCGTAACGACAATCACGTCCTGTGCTTTCGCAAAGTATTTTCCGCTGTAAAAGGGGCTATTGGTATTGCCAATCGCAAAACCTAGCGTTGATCAGTGTCCTATATTCGTCAAAAAACATGCGCATGATTCAGCTTACGTCCACCATAGAAGAAGACAATGACCGGCTTCTTGGCGGTGTTGCAGTATCTTTTCGCCCAGATGTTGAGGGTCAAGCAGTCCTCGCTCTGAGGCGTACCGGCGGCAGAGGCGAAATATCCGATGATTTGCTGGGCTTGCGGAGTCAGTCCTGGGTAGTCGACGGGTCGAGACGGTGAGAGCGGGCAGTCGAAGCCGAAGCTGGATGCCTCCAATGACCCATTGCTACTGAATCTCTCTGGTGGTGCGAAACGCAAGCTGCCGACGGGAGGTTTTGCGTAAGGGATACCCAGATACTCGACCACGGCCGAGTCGTTGGATGCGATGTGCCCGATGATGGTGCCGCTCGTAGTAGAGACTCTTGGTTGGTGAGTTGCATTGGCTTGACGCGAAGCCGCAGCTACACCAGATAGAAATGACAATATTGCTATGGCTGCGTGGGATCGCATCATGATATCTTGAAGCCTTTGGTGATGTGGAGGAGAGAAGCTGTCAGCGTCACGAGATGTCACCCAGTATTTATGTCCTTCGTTATTGTGATAGCCTATAATCACCGTCCTCGTGAGATTTTTAGCCTTGTGCCGCTAATCTCGCCTTGGAAGGCAATCCCGCAGCCAAGAACAAGGGTATCTGTTAGCCCTGTACTACTTGTACGATATCGTGATGGGGCGTGATGGCCCGCACAGTTCATAGGTATATGGTCGGTCTAAAGGTGCGATGAACTAGCAAGGCTTCATTTTCGCTATCTGAATTAGCGTCTGAGACCATCAGGTCTGAGCAAAATCCTCCTGGTCTAAAGCAACACCACGCCCGAGTGATCTTTTGATATCGACAGAGACCGTCTCCGACACCGAGAGCGCTTTGCGAAGCACCGCAGACCTCCCTGATGTCGACAAAAGAATCTTCATATTCTTCCAGCGCAGTACCTTCAGCAGCTCACTGAGATTCTCGTTGGTAGCCCTGTCGTCCAGCCAGTGAAGTCCGTCGATGATGCAGAAAACAGGACCAGGCAACATCTTGATGAGGTCGGACAATACTTGCAAGAGAAGCTCCCATGTGCCGAGCGTTCCATCCAGAGATCCAAAACGGTCTCGCGATAGGTCAACTGTCGTTTCGATGATGGGAGGAAGTAGTTCAATCAACTGCCTCGTGAGTGCGTAGGCCAGTGACAACATCGCCTGGGCCTCTGTGATGTAGTTTCCTTTCCTCAGTTCTGATCTGCGAGGCAGCTCGCAAAAGTACGAGATGGTGGGCGCGCCGATCTTCGCGGCCAGGTCGATGACTGTGGCGGTCGTCATGGACAACGGATTCTCAAAGTCCTTGGCGTCCAGTGGTGATCCCTCAAGCCACAAGATGTCGGGAGGAGACGCTTGCGCCCAGCTAACAATGTGCTGGTATAGCTCAGTTTCAGCCATGATGGGCTGGAAATAGTCTCCCGGAACTCTGACCCTCTCCCTGTCGAAAAAGTCTTCCAAATGGGCTGAGTTCAGAGAGACTTGCTCTAAAGTTGTTTCCTTCACTGATAAACCAAGAAAGAACACTTGTCAGCGCTTCTAAGCCGAGGTTTGAGTTGATCGATCGTCGGAATGACTCACCTTGTCGAATAGGAGAGGCGCTCAGGGTCATGATGCCCGTCATGTCATGCTGGGAATTCCTTGGTAATTCTTTCTGGCGCTCAAAAGATTGCATGGCCTCTTCCTTGAGCAATCTTACAACCAATTGAGCCAACTGTTGCTGCTTCTCGGCTGACCACATGGCTGAGAACTGGCTTTGCTCCTTCAGAATCTGTTCAGCATATGCCTCCATGTTTGCCTGGTGTCTTCGACTGCCCTCCAAGCCCACACGCACGTCTCTTGATGTGTCTTCGGCAGTCAATCGCATAGATCGTGTTTCGGCGCTAGACTTTTGTAATCCTAGGTACCGAACCTTTTGGGCGATATCCTTGATCTTGCCCAACTCCTTGTCAAAGACGCTAGGAAGGCTTTCGTTGAAGGAGTCAAGAAGTCTCATGTGCCTCTTCTTCATCATCCACCCCATGATGCTATTGAGTAGGAGGAAGATGTGGGCGTATAAATCTGCAATTTGGGCTTGCATGTCTTCCATGTCGAAGAGCCTAAGCCAAGTCTTGCAGTCGTTGACGTGTTCGCTCACAGCGCAGAGAGCCTCGGATAGTCCTTCAGCAACTTTTTCGTGATTGACGCTAGCCTGATAATACACGTGAATTAGGAAGACTGTTGGAACATTGTAATCATTCATGGGAAACGAACCTGTATTATTGCGTTCAACGATCCGGTAAAGATCGATACATACTCATTTCCAGACGGAAGAAGCTGGATCAACAGCGAGTGTGAATCGAGAGTTCCACAGAGCCTGTGAAATAGGGATTTCGCCTTGGACATGCGCCCGCTGCTTCTCTTGGTTTCCCATCTTCTCTGGAGTGACTGGACCACGTCAATGACGCCGGCCATTGTCGGTTCAGACCTGCGAAGGTCCAGGCGGTCGGCAGTCGGACACGATTCCATGAATTCTTTCCATTTCTCGCGCAGTTGGGTTGTTTCCACCTCCAAGGTTTTGGTGATTGGATTCTCTGGTCTTTTTCTCCATTAGCTGGTCATCATCTATAGAGTGATTGCCTGACCTGGCATCTCGCGATGAGGACGAATATTCGAACAGCTCTCTCCAGGCATCTATAGCGCGCTCGTGGCCACCTTCATGCTCTGATAAAACATGCGCCAGCGTGTGCGCCTCATTTTCAGGTGGAATTCGCTCCTCGGCTTCGAAGCTGTAGGCGCGTACAATGAGCTTTGCTCGTTTGGCATCTTCCATGATGAGAAAAGAGAGGGCGATGTCCCGGTTCAATGTGTGGAAAGCTGAGCTCCAGTTCCTCCTGGGAACCATCCTGGGAACCAGGATGAATGATGATCTGAGGGGTTAAACGATATTACACAAGCATGCGCATCATAAGCGCCCAGTGAAGACAAGGCAGACCAACCACAGGCCGCCAAGTCAGGTCTACTGCACTTACGAGGCGGGCTTATCGTCTTGATCACTTGATCCAAGGGAAAAGCTGCAACCAGGGCTGCCTGCATGTTGCTCATGTTCGTCATTCGTTCAAGCTTGCGTTTGCATTTGAACGAATCACTAGTGTCAAGCAGTGCTGCCCTGCTCTGACCACCCTCTCGTCTGCACGTCTCGGCTGACTATTTCCGTCATTTGAAGCTGAATGCTTTAAAAGGGATGAGCTGCCTCAACAGCACACTAAATCTCGGGGTCCTGCTACCTTTCAAGCCGTCCTGCGAGCATTTCAGCTCCCGTAAGGACAACAGCAACGACGACGATGGCGGAGAATGAGCACGACAAGCCGGTAGAGCCAGTCAGGCTGACGCCTCCACCAGAAGAAACCGAAGAAGCCTTCGAAGACGGCCCATGCGAGCTTGACATAGGCGCCGACGCGGCTATCCCAGATAGAGAGTCGGACAAGCCAAGGATCGGCTACCGCACCGAATACCGGAATCGAGAAACCAATGCGATTCTTTCAGAACACGTCCACGAGAAGGACTTTGTGCCTGGCGAGAGCTCATCGGACGAGCCAATCTTCGAGTTTGTGACGTCTTACAAAGTCTCGGCAATCAACTCTCACGACAAAGGTTTCCATGTAAAGGCGGCCAGCTCTCAGTCTCTTCCAACCTACCATATCCGAGTCCACTCCGTCGCTCTGATCAATGCGATTCAATCGGTAGTTCGGTACTACCCCAGCCAGGACTTCTCTGGCGATTACATCACCATCCCAAAGCCTTATCCAGTCCTAGTACATCACTATGACGAATTGCGAGAGTTTCGGAAAAGATGCCTCGCACATTCGAAAGAGGAAACATGTGTGCGTGAAAAAAACGCAGCAGAGCACCTCGAGATGCTTCTCAATTTTTTGGATGAAGAAGTCATGGAAAGCGTCGGCGAGGAACGAGAACGCAATGCAAGAGGGCAAAGAACCCACAAAGGGCTTTGGGTTGCGTTCAAACCGGGCACGCTGTACATTCAGGGGACCGATTTGGAATGTCAAACATTTATCGTCAGCTCTGTCACTGGTGGTACTTTCACAAACCCACCAAGCGACTGGCAGATCTTCGGCTGGTCTCTGACATATGACGGCGAGGATGTCATACGCACTTCCCGACGGGTGGTTGCGTTTTCGAAGTTTGGTGGGGAATCACCAATAGGTAAAGAGGATAGATTCTACGATATTTGGTCGACTGGGAAAGAATATCTACAGGACGCGACGTTCCAGACACTTGTTGAAAACGGCAGAAAGTACCTCAGGATTCGGAAGGGCCAAAGTCAGCAGCACAAGGGAGAGACTGCCGAGTTTCCACACAATAAGGTAACTTACCCAGACGACAGCAATTATCATATCTAGCTAACGAACTGGTAAGCTGGATGGTCTAGTAATGATAGATTTGGACGCATACTATGAAGCCTTTCCATCACAGCAACCCCGGCAGCAAGACGAAAGCGATCTCCGCAACTGGTCGACCGATTGTGCCTGCGACGTCTGCCGACAGCAGAAAAAAAAAGCCAGCACCAGCGAGGCGGTATTTATCAAGTACGAAGAAGACGCGCTGGAGCAATTGTTGGATGACGTAGATCTAGCCCTATTTCCCCCCACCATCATGGCCTATGTTTTCAGAACTCGCGTCTGGGGTGAGTATCTGGATAGTTCTTGAAACTTGGAGTGGGAGAGCATCGCTGAAGTTTCCCCAGAGCTTGTTCACGTCAACCAACTTTCGGATCCCCAATTCGACGAGGATATGATTGACAATCTCGTCATGAGTGAACAGCGGCTGGCAACGCTCAAAGCATTATCCAAGAGCTTTGCCAGAGTCACAAAAGGGGGGGTTGAAATGAAGCAGGACTGGTGGAGTGCCGATTTCGTCAACGGTAAAGGGAACGGACTCATCTTCCTTCTCCACGGCAAACCCGGTGTTGGTAAAACATGCACGGCTGGTTGGTTTCCCCCATCCTATTGGTCCGTCTGGCACGATGCTCTGACGTCTTGACAATGTGTAGAGTGCATCTCCCAATTTACTCGCCGACCTCTCATGATACTTACGAGCAGCGATATCGGGACAAATCCCAGAGAGGTAGAGTTTAACCTCACCAGCAACTTCAAAAGGGCTTCTCGATGGGGCGCTGTGCTGCTGATTGACGAGGCCGACATCTTCATGGAAAGACGGTCAACATCCGACCTCACTCGAAACAGTCTAGTAGCTGGTAAGATCTCGCTGTTTGGTGCTCTATTCTTCTCAGGCATGCAGCTAAAGGATCTACCAGGTTTCTTGAGAGCGCTTGAGTTTTATGATGGCATTCTCTTCCTCACCACGAACCGCGTGGGATCCTTCGACGACGCCTTTATCTCACGCATCCATGTCCAACTGTACTACCCCGACTTCACTGATGATGAGCGCCAAAGGATCTGGAAGACGTTCATCGACAAGCTGGCGCGTGAGAGGGGAGACACGATGCGCCTGACCATCGACGCCAAGGAGTACATTGAATCCATGAGGAAGCAAGGCATGAAGTGGAACGGTAGAGAAATCAGAAACGGTGAGAATCATCACCAGGTGTGTTTCTTGTTATGCTAACCTCAGTCCACGCAGCGTTCCAGACAGCCGTAGCTCTGGCCGAGTATGACGCGGAAAAGGATAGCGAGGGCAGGGTCAAGGTGACAGACAACCACCTCAGGGCTGTGGTCGAGCTATCCAAGGACTTCAAGGGTTACTTGGATGATCTCCACAGGCGAGACGAGGGAAAGAGAGCGCAACAACGCATGGAGAGGCTGGACAGCTATGAGAGAACCATGTGATTTCATGTGTGCTGTTGCTGTTCTCAAGTTCGAAGGTCTCGCATGTTGTCGACTTCCGAGGCAGACTTTGTCATTTCTTTCTTATAGTCGTTGTTTCCTAGTGTTCATAATACACGAGCCAAAGCTTCCCATTCACTTAAATATCCAATGAAGCCAACAGCACTCAAACGTAAGCCAGCCAGTATCTTGACTCTTGCCAAGGTTTGGATACCTAGCGCAGCGTCGATGATCCTGCATTCTTGTGTCCTTCCAACTTGAGTTACCACGGCGCCTATCAGGCCACTCACGAAGCAGTCTCGGATCGCAAGACTCAAGCGAGGCTAATCCAGTGAACTCGGAACGAATGCCATGACCGCCAAGAGTAATCCTTTGATCCTTCGACGGCACCTTCCAAGATGAGTCAAGCTTGCCAGGTTCCTATCGCCTCAACCCGACGCTCATGTTGTCATCTTTTCAAAGTATTTAACCATCGTCAAGTCCTCTGCTTAATTCTAGCCTGCAAGTAGCATACTCTCCAAATATCCACTATTCAAAATCAATCCCGTGAGCTTCAACAGACCTTTTCGTGTGACAGCAACTCGGCACTTGTGTCGATTTCAGGCTTCCTACATCTTAGAGAAGGCCAACTGAATAAATGTACGCTGACGCTCTAGACAGAATTATGTTCAAGCTCGCAATCGTCCTTCTTGCCACAGCGGCAGCTTTCACCTCTGCCGCTCCCGAGGCCGTCGGCGCCAGGCAAGCAGCAGGTTGCGACCCGGCGTATACCGTCTGTCGCGAGGGTTCTGCTTGGTGCTGCTACACCAGCTCTTCGTGCTACCAATTTGGGCCTCCCGTGGATTGCTAGGCATAGTCTCTGGCTACTGGTCACGGAATGAAAGCCAAAATGAGATGTCGGGTGAAAGAAAAGGTCGTTTGGTTGCGCACAAAAGGCTGAAAATAACTCTAGATGGAGACATATATGAACTGGACGCATGTTGAAGGGTGTTATACCGTATCGGATGGCGCAGCACAATGTTAGCCGAAATCGATGACTCCCCCAACACTAGAGAAACAAGGTGACTAGACTCAAGTGATAAGTGATGGAGATAGCGTCTTCTCTATCGGTTGTTCTCACCTCAAAGTCAAGCTGGTACCATATAAGCGGTCACACTTGCAAAGACAATCAAACAGCCGGTTTCTGACCACAGACAATGATGGCGCCAAACACGCCACCTTGCTCAGTCATCTCCTTCACGTATCGTTCCTCCAGATTCTCATACACTGAAGAAGGCATCTCAGGAGCCGTTGCTAGGAGAATAATGTCAGTTTGAGCTCACTCAGAGTCAGACCTTAGCAGCTCACCTTGGCAGTGTCGCGTGACGAGCGGAATGGTACGTCTAAATGGGGCGATGGACCTCTCGCAGTCCTCGTCGTTGCCCAGAATCTTTCCGATGGGGCAGTCAACCCGTTGCATCACAACATCGACCAATCCCGCCTTTTCAAAAGCCTCTGGTAACTTTCTCTGATAATGGCGATCCATACCCGCCTTCTCCATCATCGTACCGATAACCCGCAGAACGTCCTGAAGAGCCTGAGGCTGCGTCTCCGGTTCGGGATGCATATCCATCTCCATGGCCTGCAACCAGCCACCAGGCGCCAGCGTCGCTAGACCAACCAAGTCAGACATTGTCTGTCAATCATGAGTTTGTAAATGACCGCCACGTACCGGCAATGTTCTTGACGGCCTGCTCGAGGCCAGATTTACTGGTGCTGTGCAGCATGTTCCGCTCGTGCACCACGTCGAACCTGCCCTTCAGCTCCTCAGCGGGCGGATCACACGCGTCTTGCGTGAGATAGCGGATGTTGCCCTGAGCTGCCGTGGGCAGGAATATGGTTGAAACATCCGCGCCGACGAGTTCGGCGGTGGGTGGAACTTGTTTCTGCAGGTCGCGGAGGAGGGTGCCTGGGTATCGCGCGTCAACTGGGTCTCCTCGTGGCTAGAAGTCAAGATGATAGGGAAATGGGATATGAACAGAGGCAGACGTACCATCAGCGCAACCCATGTCGAGTATCTTCAGGTTGGGTTTCTCGAGGTCCACTGGGGCGAAGATGATGCGGTCTTTGAGGCAGAGCTGGAGCCAGCGGTGTTGAATCCGAAGGCGCTCGAGTTCTGCTTCAGGATCGCCGACGGCCGCGAGGTAGGTGCTGTTGGTCTGTTGGTCCCATGTGTCGTTGGCAGCGTCAGGGAGACGAGAGGGGACGGACTCGGCCGGATGATTCGCAACTTCGCTCATGTTGAGTCTGGTTATTCAAGATATTGATAGTGTTAATGATGGGTTGTGACAGTTCAACTACACTGGCAGAAAAACGCAGCAGGGCAGGAGGTCTTTATTGTGTTCAGTCTGAGCAGCGTCGGCAGCGGCATATCACAAGCTCATCATGAATACCATGACGAACCACCTGATCGGAGTCTGATGACCGGAAAGTATAACCGCCGTGATCGAACTTGGTTCACGTCGTATGTCTTTCCCTACGGCTTTCCCAAGAAGTTACGTCGACGTAGCAGATATTCTCAGCCAGTAGCTGAAACCAGTGGACGTTGGCAGGCATTTCTCGTGATTCCGACGCATGGGGAATGTTTCGGCGCGTATAGAAACGAATGAGAAGATGCAGAATCCGACCAGCCGAGCTTCGAACTACGGGACCGAGAGCGATAGCGATGGAAGCTCACGGGGAGTCTGGACTTTCATCAGACGAGACGATTGGAACTTGACTGATGTAGTTATGCGGATAATGTATTCCTTCATCCGTCCCGCGTCTGTCTCCGCCGATGGGGTGTCCCAGCTATGCTTGAAAGTGTTCCGTATTAATCACCGCCGAGTGTGTGTACCCAAGTGTAGCTCGGACGTTTGCAATAACTCCGAGATTTATTCAACCATGGACGTCGTAGCTGTCTCGAAGCAATCACCTTTTACTACTTGTAAAGCCAAGCATGCACAATAATCCGGCCGCATGATGTACATGGAGTCCCCTGGTCGCCTTCAATATCCATCCCGCGGCCTCAGATTGGCCTTGCCCTTGTTTCCACGTCGGTCTCTTGTGCTTCGTAGGGTCAATCATCCATGTATCATTAGCACTGAGCTCCCCCTAAAGACGAGAAGAGCATCATCGCGGGGCTGGGCAAGCGTTCGGGTGATGCGAGTGAAGTGAGCCCAAGAGCTTTCGAGCTTCGAGCTTCGAGCTTCCAGCTTCCCGACGTGGTATAGAGCAGCATAGCAGTGACAGACAGTTCAGCCGAAGCCGCGGCCGTGATTCGCAAAGAACGGACGAGTTACAACGCTGTGTCACATCGCGCGTGAGCAAAGCGGACGATCCTTGTCCTGCAACGCACGTCGCCTGCGCGAATCTCACCCTACATGAAACCGCAGCCCCAATCTTGAGTTGAAGAAGCAAAGTCACGCCATCCAAGTCCGCGGGTGGACGGCAGTCTACTGTCCGGATAGATTGGGCTGTTTCTCTACGCTGTATCCGTAAGGAATTGAGAGTGTTGCGTTGGTCCCTGAGACTTGATGCCATGGGTGGACGAGTGGTGAGAGGCAAGGGAGATGACGAACGATCAGCACTACGAACGCAACCAGCGTCTAAGCGAGTCAGACCCGGTCAGAGCCAACAGCAATCTTTCCCACATGGCCTGTCCGAAGATCTGAATCTCTCACGGCCATTGGCTCCATCGGAGAGACGATCCAGGTTTGATGATTGATTAACATCCCATCTATACCGTCCACCGAATCATACTTAACATGTCCATACCCTCCATCCCCAAGCTTTTGTTTCGTGTGTAGGCACTTGAAAAGACGACGTGTTCGGCCCATTATCGTTTCTCCCTCATCATCGTCTTACGAGTTGACCTCGACAAGACACATATTCGTTCCCACACATAATAAGCGTAATCGACACCGAGAAGCCAGAGCAGGGCGCATCGCTTGCTCGCACACAGACGCATATCAAACATGAAGGCCACCTTCGCGTACATCGTTGCCGCCGCGCTCTTCGGAGTGTCGCAGGCCGCCATCACCCCGGTCAACAACATCATCCGCCACGAGTACAACCTCAACGCCAGAGCTGGTGTGCGCGCCAGCCTCGCCCGTCGCGACGAGGACGAGCGAGCGAATCACGCGGACGTCTTGCAGCCTATTGTCTAAGCATATATGTCGTCTATATCACAACGCAGGACTCTGGGCGACTTTCTGGGACGGCTGAGAGAGAACAACGTGGCCAGCCACGACAAACCACCAAAGGCCATGATAGCCTCACCTTTACATACATGTACACACTTCGATTCTTAGCATGCGGTAGACATGCAACCTAGGGCTCGACAGCCAGGAGTTTCACGGCAAGGGATGGCGTTTGTGGGATCCAAGACAATGGACACGGCTAGGAGATTATGACGAGGGTGATGGGGACTGGACCTGTCTTGCAACCATGACTAGCGCCAGATACGGGCCGAGATATCATGAATTTCAAATTTCTTTTCTGTACAGAATCTCCGACCCGCAGCCTGCGCTCATTACTCACGCCTCTGCATCGTGCCATGCGATATCGCGCCAAGCATCACCTCCTTGTCGTGTCCAGACCGATCACCGCTCGTACGTCCACGTGTAGTTCCAGCTGCTGACCCCGTCGACGACGAGCTCATACTCAACCGCCAAGCGTCCCTCCACCGAGGTATCAAACACCACGACGCCTGACTTGGAGCTCCCCCAGGGGTGCGAGTGCACAGAAACATCCGTCTTCTCAAGCTGCCTGTGGAACCGGTCGAAGGGCTCGTAGAACTGATTCAGCGGCGACGTGGAGAACTCGATGACGGCCCTGCCACCCCTGTCGTCGGGCGGGAACACCGTCGTCGCGTGCTCGTGGCGATCCTATCGTGGGCGGGTTCAGTCTAATGTTAATCTCGATAATCGCAATAAGAAACGATTCAAGATCGCATGGCTGGTACCCAACGTGGTAATACACGCGGGATATCAGGTACCACAAAAGAAATAAAAACAAACAAGCAAATACCAAGAAATCAGGAACAAACTCACACCGCTGAGAATCACAACGCCGTCCGTCTTTCGCATCGCGTCCAGCACCAGCTCGCGTTCCCATAAATACCCCGACCAGCTGTCGGCCGCGTCGGGACCCCTCCAGTTCCGCGTAAAGGGCACGCTGCTCACGACGACCTTCCACGCCTTCTCGGCCGCCAGCCAGGACAGCAGGGCGCGCAGCTGAGCGGCGCCGAGCATAGTTTTGCCCGGTCCGTCGACAATGCCTCCCGACGAGCGGTAGCGCCGCGTGTCGAGCACGAAGAAGGAACCATCGCCGCGGCGGAACACGTAGTAGGTTTCGCTGCTCCCGTACTGCCAGGGCGGGTTCGCGTGGCCCTGGTACGCCCAGTACGGCAGCATGGCGGTTTGGTAGAGGCCGGTTTCGTTGGCGGCCCAGTCGTTGACGATTTCGTGGTCGTCGTAGACGTGTGGAGCCAGGGGAGGGAGCGCAGAGCGGGCGTCCAGCTCGGAGAGGCGTAGACTTGGCGGTAGGCGCTGGTGTAGTGCGCCGGCGTCCAGCCGAGGGCCACGGGGAGGTCGATGTAGACGAAGTCGCCGAGGAAGAGCATCATGCCCGCTGGTTTCGTGGCGAGGTGCTGGTCGAGGTGCTCGAGGCCGCGGATGCGAAGGCCGTGGTCGAGCGGGCTGTATGGGTAGAAGGGTTTGATGCAGCTGGTCGAGACGAGGTTCCAGCGCTTGGGATGAGGTTCGGCCGTCGTGAAGGTGCCTGCGTGGCTGGCGTTTGTGATGTACGAGTACACGGTGCCCGGGTGGAGGTTGTCGAGGATGAAGGTGCCGGTGAAGTCGGTATTTGCAGTGACGGAGATGACTTGAGTCTTTGTCTCGTGGTTGATGCCATCTGCGGCGAGCCTGATTTCGACGTATGCTGCTGGCGCAGATGGGACACGTGCAACCACCCTCGCCGACGTCTCGTCGACGTAACCAACGCGGGCAAAGGTGAGGTCGTGACTCTGGTGTGAGACGTGGCTTCTATAGAGAAAGTCCAGGACGGCACCCAAAGAAAGGGCGTTGAGGCAGACTGTGATGAAGCTCGCAATGGGCTGTCTAGAGTCTATCCACCCGAACAGCACAGAGAGGGCCGAGTTCCTGCGTATTGGTCTAACCTTTGACCTTTCAAGGACCACCTTGTCTCTTGACCAAGCATTGGTCCGATAATGAGATCCTATTGGAGTGTATTCCCGGTGGTGGCCACCTCTCGGTCATGTTCCGATGGCCTCAGTCTGTGCCAGACTTACACCATAGGCACCACGTGCTGTGGAAGACGCAATGAGCCGACGAAGGAGATTCAAGAAATCGGGTTGAATAAGTAATAGTCAGCAAGTTGTTCCCGGCGGGGGTTCAGACATGACAAAGTCGGCTCATGACTGTATTTACCAAGCAAACGCATCGGGCTACCTGGGCCGCGTCGTGGGTCATCGTACCAAGACTTCGGTTTTCTCAAGGGGTCCTGTCCACGTGCTGTGTTGCGCGAAGACAAGATAACCTACTAATAGCTACAATCTCCAAGCCCCGAAGCGGCACGATGGGGATAGGGATGGGGATAATGGGAATAGTGGGAACGCGGTTGGTCGAAGCAGACCTCGCCTGTCTGCGCAAGATCTGGTTGATATCCTCCCCCGGGTGGTAGTCGTCGGCCCTCTCGAGGAGATCTTCCGGTCCTCCCAGAAGCATGTTGCTTCTCTTCATGATGGTGCATGGCTAGCTAGCCGCAGCGCCGCTCTCGGGGTTTGCCGTGACCTCCAGCGCGAAGAAGGCGTAGTTCTGGGCGTTTCTGACCTTGTCCGCGCTCTTCAGTTTGCTGCAGCTGAAGCAGAAGTTTAGCAAATCGTGGACTTGTTGAAGGATGGGACGGTATATGGCGCCATTGGACAACAAACTCACCATCCCGGATCGTAGCAGCTGATGCCGTCAGGAGAGGCAGGGTCCGGGACGTCGACGCATCGCCTGTCTTCACTCACGATGGCGGCCAGGTGCTGGACCTCGTGCAGAAGGGCAAATCCGCCGGATTCATCGAGCGTTTTATTCTCTTTCCACTGGCGGAGCATGTCCTGTTGAGACGTCGTCTTGAAGAATTCCGGGCAAAGCATGATGAAGTGGCCCGAGATACCTGCGGCACCGTGCTGATGGGCTGCGGCTAACGTGCCGTCGATGCACACCTTTGGGGGGCCACACGAGTACGTCAGCCCCGTCGGGCTCAGGTTGTTCACATCCAAGAAGGCGACTCGGCTGCCTGCTCCCGGTGGCTTCAGGAAGTCCTGAACAGGATCGTAATTGTACTTTTTGATCGCAAGTCTTGTTTTGGCCTCGGCGGCCTTCTCTGCAGTGGTTTGTGAGTGCTTTGCAAATGTTGATAGACTGCGATGACACGGACTTCCGAACCAATACACATAGGCCTTCGAGAATTCAGACTTATTTTCGGCGAGCGTAATGGAGGCCATCAAGGCCAACTCCTGCGCGTCTCTGATGTATCCATCCAGCGCCTTGATCCTCGCTTCGTTGCAGCCGAAAATGCTGTCAGTTTGCTTGTCAATGACAAAATACCCATCCAAGGCTCGTCTGCTGTGGGAATGTAGCGCTTCCTCCATTGATCGGACATGATGAGGTGTGAGGCCGTGGCGGTGGCCCAGGACCTCTTGGCCCGATAGCAACAGAAGGGAGGCCAGGAAAGCATACCGAGCGAATGGCCTCAACATGATGGTCAGTTAGCCAACGTCGTTGCACAGTTGCTTGGTTTGGACCGACATCTACCTCTACCCAGGCAAAGACGGCCTGGACGTTATATATTACTATCGTTGGCCAAGTCGGCATTGTAATATTTGACGTATCCACCCGGGCGGTTGCAAAGTAGCGTGCGATCTATGGAAGAACTCAATTAAAATCTTTTTTACGGTTTGGGACAAAGATAGGACCGGATCGTTAAACAAACTTCTATGATGGCTATGACACCCTCGTCAGCCTACCTTATTGGAGCCCCAGTTATTATAGTGGGAGAATCTTAGCCCGCGTGAGAGAATTACTCAAGTGGCCCGGCTTTTGTCTTGGGGTCGACTGGAGGCTAACTGGAGGACTGTTCGGCTGTGGTCTGGAGTTGTCGGCTTGACCCTGGAATGGATATTCTAGGCATCAGTATACGCCATGGTTGGAACACAGTTGTTCACTTGGAATCGTGTCGTGTGGAGGCTGTCAAGTGACTTGTGGTGTCACTTGCTGGAATGTGTTTGTGGCTAGGTTTACTTTGGAATCTTGGTGACCTGGTTTATTTTGATGAATATAGTCTGACTGATGGATGGCGTGGGAGATGTTAACCACTGATGATATCTTTCTGTGTAATTATAATGAGACGGGAACTAGGAATGAAGTCCGCCATGTCTATATGTTTGATTCTGCTGAGGTACTATGTCTGATGCTCTTCCATTCGACCTAGAAGTAAAGTCAGAATGCCACTCTGTATAAGTCTACGAGATGGTGGAATAGCGCTTAGCTATGAACTATATAGTATGTGATGGATTCCAGTCTATTAAAGATGACTGGGACGGTGAGTAAGCCCTATGGCCACAGTCTGTCTTTTCTGAGTGTAGGGCGTGGAGGATGACCTTTGCACCGCAGAATGTATACTTATGCGGTACCTGAAGATTTATGTGAGGGTGGAGGCTAAAGCTTGAGTGTATAGTACGTACCTATGGCACCGATATCAATTTAGTATGGGAGGGCAGTAGTCTGGTCAATATGGATTCCACCACGTTCCCAAGATTGATGGATATAAACTGGAGCGGCAGCCTGGCGTGTTCGCCTGGGATATGCTCTCGCGAGGAAGTCCCGGGGAGCGACTTGACTTACTCTGTTCTGCGGCGTGGGATGCTTACCCAAGTTGAATCCACCCAAACCTTCTCCCCTGGGGGGAATACGATGACCTGACAATTCCTCGGCCATTCCCGGCCAGGGTACCTATTGCCGGAGAGACTGCTCGGCTTTACCGAAGGTGCTATGATAGAAATACACAGCAACGTTGGGCTCGGTCCGAGTCATTTGGACCGCGGATCTCTCGGTGTTATTATGAGAGTCGTTATAGGAGCAATCATGCTGCTTTGGGCATGAAGCTTCAGTCAAAAAGGGTGAGACTCGGCGAGCACGACACACGCAAAATAAGGTGCGTCACTCCGATGGACAAATCAGCGGTCCGTTCTGATTGTTTCGTTTGATACTAAGCAGCCCACAATACCAGTTCCAAGTGAGAAGGCAGAATTATGACCACCTTGTTGAACTACATGGTGAAGGGAGAATCTATTTCAACGGTACGATACCGATCCTACTCCGTTGTGTATGAGGACTCCATTCTACACACTAGGTCCGCGTATGAGGCTTTCGGACTATTTCCATCCTTCGTCCGCCGAAAATTTCAGAAAACCTAAATCTTAAATCTGCAAGGGTCTGGAAAGCCTCTGTCTAACAGACTATTAGCTTATGACTTATGAGAGTTTTGTTGCATGTAATTAGGAGTGGGTCTATTGGTATCAGGAATAATGCGTTCGAGGGCTAGAGTTTACACTATTGGAACCTTAGTGTCGGTTACGCTATGCCGTAGGGTATGCGGTAACCGTACGCACTGCCACGTATGTGGCGGCATGCCCTCTACAGCCTACTGGCCACGGGTGCCTGGCACCCGGCGCCAGCCGTAGCCGAATGGCGTGGCAATTGATACGTAATTGCTATACTGTAGATTTAGAGTTTTATATGGCGCTATACGCTATATAATATAGTAATAATAATAATTAAATATTAGAATTGTTGGTTACGCTATACTGTAGGGTATGCGGTAACTATATATACTGCCACATATATAGCGGCATACCCTCTATTCCGAAGTGTCTATTTACCTTCCAACCTCGGAGCTGCCATCACTCATTGTCGGCAATCTTGGATGTCGATAATCACATGCATCGCGGGTAAACGGCAAGGACGGCAGTATGGAATATGCCCGCTTGGAAGCGGTGCTCGAGAACTACAGAATCATATTAAACCATTCTGCATGCGGTTTTCGGTGTCTGCATCAACATTATGGTGACGTAGTCTCGCTCGCGGATGAAGCAAATTCCTTCATATGCCACACCTGCTCGACCATGAACGGATATACCGGCAATTAAGGTGTCGATACCAGGGCGAACACATGCGGGGAGGATGTTAGCTTGTAAAAGGAACACCTCAAAGCCAAGATTGGAACGCTCTATTTTATCAGATGGACGGTTTGGTGTGAGTGCTTGTTTCACGATCATGCGCTCGTCAGCCCTCGATCGCCCGGTTCGCCTGTGCTTCGAGCACACAGACGCTGTCAGTAAAGTTGACAAGTAGGTTTGAGCAAAGGACGATGTAGCTATATTTGGTCTTGGTTTCAGATCCCCCGTCTGGGCCTCTGTCTTCTTGACGTAGGGATTCTCCGACTTGTTTACGCCGTCACTTTGCAAAGCTGGGACGAATGGTCTGTTAAAACAAAACGGTAATCCCGTTTGTGGCCTCGGCGCTCACGAGGTTGAAGCTTCGTGTCCCCTTTCCCCCATGCCGAACTGCAATGGACTCCAAGGACTACCACCACCGCAACGCCATCAGCCTGGAGTCGTTGCGTCCGGCCGAAGCGGTTCCAGACGTCGACGTCGACGATAAGAAGAACGTCCCGATATTTTCGGCCTCGGCCCCTCCCACCGTCTGGAACGTGCCCATCGACGGCGCCGAGTCGCAGGAAACGGCGGCGAGCCTGACTCGTGTTGACGATGCCAAGCTGAAACGCCGGGCGCGCTGGGCGCTCTTCGTCATGGCCTTCTTCATGGGCGACGTGAACGACGGTCTCGGCCCCTTTCTCGGCGTTTGGCTCCAGGAACACGGATGGGCCACGGGGCTGCGCGGTACGGTGCAGACGTTCGGCGGCGTGGCGACGATTCTTGCGACGGGACCCATTGGTGCGCTCATAGACGCGACGAAGTGAGTCGAACCCGCGTTTCTTTTGCCTGCTTGGCATCCCATGTGACCTGTACCATCTCGACGTGACTGATGCTCGGATACGTCAGCCACAAACGTCTCCTCGTCGCCGTGTCGGCTATTCTGGTTGGCGTCTCCCAGGGTCTCAATCTCATCACAACACATCCTGGTCTCGTCTTCACCACACAAATCATATCCGCCGTTGCTGGTTCGACTCTGATGCCCCTGCTCACGGCACTCACGCTCGGTATCTGTTCTGAAGACCCGGACGAAAACGAATCAGAGACCGACAAGAAGAAGAAGAAGCATACTTTCCGCTCGCTCAACGGACGCAACCAGGCTGCTAACCATGCCGGGAATATGGTCAGCGCGGGTCTCGCAGGCGCGCTGGGTTCTCGCTTCGGCTTGACGGCCATCTTCTATCTCGTCATGGCTTTCTGCGTAGCCTTGGTGGCGTGCGTTTTCCTGCTCCCTGAACGCGCCATCGACCACGCTGCCGCACGTGGAAGCGTAAAGAAGACCGACGAGGGAAATAATGAGCTACGCAAGGTTACAGGGACGTCGGGGGCTTCGGGGACGGAAGACGAAGCTGAAAGAGGCGGCGCTCCCCCCGCGAAGAAGAACATGATAGCCAAGACGAGGGGCTACCTGAGAAACGCATTCCGCCTCTTCGTCGACAACCGTTCGCTCATCGTCGTTGCCGCTACCATATTCCTTTTCCATCTCGGGAATGCCGCCATCCTCTTCTTCTACGGCCAAGCTCTTGTGGCCAATGGGGAGGGTGATCCTGCCAGCACCACAGGTTTGACCGTCATCATTTCCCAGGGCGCCATGGTCATCGTGTCAATCCTGACATCGTGGTTTGCTGGCCGCCAAGGGTACTGGTTGAGCATCTTGATATCCTACGTCTCCCTGCCTGTTCGATCGGCGATTGCGGGAAGCATACTGAAGAGCTGGGGTGTTTGGCCCGTCCAGATACTCGATGGAATCGGCGCAGGAATCCAGAGCGTGGCGATCCCGGGTATGCTGGCCGCCATGATGGCTGGGACTGGTCGGGTTAATTTAACCATTAGTGTTGTTGGCGGAATAACCCGAGGGACGGGCGGTGCCATCTCCCATTCACTAGGAAGCTGGATGGCTCAGGAGAAGGGATACAGCTTCGCTCTGTATCTGTTGGGGGTATTCCCAATTGTTTCTCTAGTATTATGGATTGGGTTTGTCACGATATTACGACCCGCCATGGACAAAAAGACTGATGTAGGAAAGACTAGTTAGAGTCTAGACGACCACACAACCAGAACACGTTCCATACTCTGATTTCATTTTCATAGTTCCTATCGTGATATATACTAAGGTGCTGGAGAGCGTCGTCGTGCATGGTACCACACGGCGTCTTGGGTCCCAGAACCTCGTGTCAGGCTGACATTGGGGTAAGCTTTCTTCAGAAATATACCCATACTCAGAATGCAAACAGTCGCAACGACGTACTTGTTCATTTTTGCTCCCAGAGTATAGTCACCGATGGACGCCTGAAACACAACGTGGCGTTCCCATCTGCACAGGAGATGGAGTCAATGTCCTTCGAACGCTATCGGCCCTTCCTGCGCGACGATATAGGCCACAAACCACACAAAGTCCATCTTGTCTCCGCAAATACCGCAAGCAGCAGCAGCCGTTCAATAGAGGGTAGTTGTATCGTCCACATCATGGTAGGGTAGCCGTACTAGAGCTAAATAAAAAGGCCTTGCTTTCGCCGTTGCCAGTAACACCGTGAAGTCGGCCAGAAGGACCTTCATGAAGTCGCAGATACTTCCCGAGACTTAAATTCGAGTATACAGCTGGAGTTTGAATATGAATCTCCTGTTTGAGACGATGAAAGTCGACGTGTACCAAGTAATTTGACCATATATATGCACTAGGAGTTGAATCTCTACAAGCTTGACGCCAACTTCTCAGCATTACATTTCGGCGTCAAAGGTGTATTCTCCCATATCGATCATCATACTGAATGGTACAGGCTACATTGATAGTGCTCTCCTCACTCAGCTCGTCAAAATAATTGATCCCCCGTCGCGCTCGCCTCCCATTCTCTCCTCCATCCATGGCAAACTTTCGCGCCACGCCCCCTCCCTAGCCCCAAAGCTTTGTGTGCTTGCTTTCGAATATATCTCCCTGATATCACCGCCTTCAGAGGTGCTGCGCATGATCACGACATCGATCTCAATATTGGCATCGGATACCATCTCGAGTAGTTCGGGGGTAATGTGCACTCGACCATGATTCCGCTCCTCACACAAGATTCTGTACAGCATGGAATAGCGACTGTCATTGGAGAAGGCACCGGCGTAAGGGGTTAAGTTCACGTGGAGGACTTGGTAAATGTGTATGAGCTTCTGCTCGGATCTCTCTTGGGGGATGGGAAATCGTCAGGTGGGGAGATCTTGCCGAGTGGGAAGAAACGTGTGTACTTTTCGGACAGCGGGACCTACACGTGGATGGAGGCATCGCAGATTATTGAGGATGCTGGATCCGAACTAGGGATCTTGCGGTCGAGGCAGGTCAAGAGGCTGGGTTTGAAGGAGGCAGCAGAGATGTGGAATGGAAGAGATGAGATGTTGGCCGGGCTAGGACTGACGAGCAATAGTGTGACGAGAAGTGATTTGGCAGGACTCATGGAGTGGAAAAGGAGGAGATCGATAGATGATTTCAAGAAACATATTCGGGATGAGTTTGGGGTTGTCGTTGAAGAGTTGAGGGAACAGGACTGCCATGGAAATTGTTTATTCCGGGGAAAGGCTGCTGCTCAGATAAATTGAACAGCGCCGAAGCGAAACATATGATACGTGAGGCTCTTCATATTAAACCTGGAACGCTTTGTCTTTTAGACACACTCTAGAAATATGACTTCCTCGGGAGCATCAATAAGACCGTTCAACAAATAATATGAGGAATGTGAAGCTGGTATATTCCTGGTTTCGCATCACAAGGATCCACAAGCCGCGTGAGCATCAGGTTCCTGCTGGACATTTGTGGTGCTCTGTCTTCAACCCCAGGCTCTTAGAGACCTCAGCCAATGTTTTCTCTATTTTCCAATCAAAAGACATGGCACTAGGAGTCACAAGACCGTGGATTATGGAGGCCATAATATGGAAGGGTCCCTCTGGGGAAGCTGCCACGGCTTACCTGGCCTAGGGAAAGGTATTTGAAGTAGGACTTCTACTAAGGACTGACGGTGAGGGTAAACGTCAGCCACACAAGAGGCGGATAAAGCTGTGGAAAGTATGTCTCGACTATATCGAATATAGGGTTTACGTGTAGAAAGAAATCGAGACTGTACTGCATCTGACTGTGGTGAAGGCGTATTGAGACGTTGGTGTTTGCCTAAGTAATTATTTCTCATATTCCAGAGACATTTAACTCTGTGGAAAGTAATGATGATGTTCTTGAAACTGACCAGTTTCGACTTGACTCGTGAAATGAGCCAGTGTTTGTGAAAATAAAGAGACCTCCGTCATCCACTCGATCTAGACGAGATCAGAAACGAATTTGATGAAGGCCATCGAATTTTCATCGTGAACTATTTCTCACAATCTCACACGCAGAAAAAGCTATCTTTAGCCTTTGATAGCCCGCTTGTCAACCCTTCAGAATAGATAGTTGGTGTTTGTGTTTCTACAACAAGATGTCTACGTGGATAGCCCTGGATCCAGGAACCCCAGCGAAGCTAGACTACACGATATTATACCTTGCGCAACCAAGGCTTCAGAAATAACATCTCGAGACCAAACAGCGTGCTGAGCGAGCTGCCGAAGCACAGGAAACACGCCAGTCTGTTGCCAAGCTCTAACATGGAAGCATGCCACGATGCTGGCCCAATGTGCTTCGTTACTCGAAGCACATTGCCGCTGGACCCCACCCCCGGATTTCAAGGGCGGGGTATACGCAACAAGGCCTCGTGAGGATGTAGATGGACGAACTGGGATGGCACTAGGAGTAGGATTGACTGAGATTGACTGGGACTGTTCGGTCCCCGTGTTGGTCGCGATATACTCCATCATCTGTATCGGTGCAGCTCGCGCGGTCCGACCTGGGACTGCTTGGTATCGCGGCACAGTACGCCGAGGAGCAGTATACTAAGGTGGCGCAGAACCCGCGCTTCATCATGGCCTATTCCGTGCTGCAGTCCAACATGGCCGAGATTGTGGCCTCGCAGAAGGGTCAGCCGGGCGGAGGAGATGGTCACGGCCACGGTCACGGTCGCCACCATCGCAGGTAGTTGGGCTCGGAGAGCATGTCCTGGCGGGGGGACTAACATACTCCTGCAGACCAGGCTGGTGTGCGTGATGTTGCGGCGGAGATGGATGTCAAGGACCTGGAGCTGCCGGATCTCACGGGCATGTTCACCGAGATCAGCACGACCAACATGTTTGGTGGCGTGAGGTTGGAGGATCTCTTTGGTATGCTGGGGGCAGCTACGCAGGTCATTCATCATGAAGGATCGGAGGCGTCGTGGTCTCGGTCATGAAAGAGTCGGTTCGGGACCGAAGCGTATACATGATGCAAGGTGATGATGACGATTTGGTCAGTTGTCACTTAGTTCCAACCTTTCGATACAGTAATAGGCTACTGCTTTGGAAGATTGTCAGCAACATCGGGTTTCCCCATAGTTCACTGGTTCTCTTGTTGAAGGTGGCCGGATACATGGATCAACTCGCTTGTTCGAGCTTGACCACCTGCCCAAACGTATCTGGTATCGATCAAGAAAGGCTTACGTTCTATTAGAAAATTTTCCATCCGCTATTGGCCAGCGTAGGACACGTCGTTACTCCATCCGGGCTCGACGACTGTGATCAGACGCCTCTCACGACGCCAGTCTCAAAGGAGCCATGCATCATGTAGGCGAGGAACGAAGGATCGATCGACTTGAGGCTGCGATTCAGATTGGCTCGACGGTCAGCCCCAGAATCGGGCGAGCGGCCCGCTGCGGCATGGGGAATCTGGACCATCCGAATGGGTCGTGATGGTGTGCTGCCCTCTGCGACATCTCACAACTCGGCTGATGCATCGCTCACAACCTGCAATATGGTGCTGGAAGGGCCAGAGTCTAGAACACTCAATGATCATACAGAACCATCTACTTCAATTTCAGACAATGCCTACTGATCTATCTTGAATCGGTATTGGGCGATACTCGTAGCTTGTTGAAACCCAAACAGTACTCTAGGCTGGGGCATTGCAAGAACCGAGGATGAGAACGTAATGATCTGCCCTGCACTGAGGTACAAAGTATTTGTCGGTTCAACCATTCGGTTCAACCGTCATGGCCGCTGGGCCACCTCGTGGCCGACCACG
>MASP02000644.1:0-156149 GCA_001693025.2 Colletotrichum lindemuthianum | reverse complement strand
AAGGAAATTTATATAGGCTCCTTAAGGATATTAGGAACTTTTAGATCTAGATATTTACAGATCCAATCTAGAGAAAGAATTAGTAAAAATCTTCCCAGTCTAGAGAGAATTTATAGCTAATAAGGAGGAGGAAGAGGAAGAGGAGGAAGAACTTATAATCCCAGGCGAAACTAATAATAATACCTTAGTAGGACTGACAACTTAATAAACAAAACGCCTATTAAGTATTAAATATATAGCAGAGAAGATACTTCAGGATCCTAAGTTCGAGATTTGAATCTCAGTAATAACTTTATCCTTAAAAGCCTAATATTAGGATATAACAGTTTAATAATATACATATAGTAACTTCAACTTACAATTTTATCTTAGATAGCATAAGTATTCACAGGTTAAATCAAGTAATAGAAGTATAAAAAGAAAGATATTTCACTTTTAATAAACCTGAATAACTATAATAAGTGCCTACTTTTTATACTATAAGGCAGACTTAACATTTTTTAAATAAACTGGATACAATAATTTATATTCTCCAAATTAGTATATTTGCAGACCCAGTATAATAGCTAATACTGTCTATTAAGGTTTCCAAACTTAATATGGCCAGGATAATGATAGGCAGCATTCACAGGTAAACTACTAAGTTGCGAAGCTTATTATTTTTTTTTTTCTCGAGAGAAATATATGGAAGCTTCCAGCTAATAAAATGCAACCTGGAACCTTAGGGAGGGAAGATAACTCTACTTACGAAAAAGATATTACACTAAAGAATAAAAACATAACACACACTTATTACTAAAAAAATTTCCTTATTTATTTTTTTTTCTTTCTTCTAGTTTTTATTATTTTATTTTCCTATCTATAACAACTAAATATATTTGCAGACCTAATAAATAATAACTTTCTTATTTCCCTTAAAGAAATTAATAATATAAGTAAAGGAGTTTCTTCCTCTAGCCTACCAGGAGGTATTACTCTTGAACTAAAGATTAATATTTTTCAATAAGAATAGGAGAGCTGAATACGATAGGTAGGTTACATATAAAAGGATAAGTTAAGAAAATGAAGAGGATATTAGGAATATTAAAATACTTCTTCTATTAAGGGAAAAGTATATTATACTAATAAGTGAAGTTAAATAAACTAACTCTATTAATAATAGTTTTCTTAAAATCTTGAGAGATTTTAGACTTAGGAATAGAGAGGCTATTATATTCGCCACTAAAATAACGTATCTTATCTATATAATAGTAACTAAAACTGAATTTTTAGTAGACAGTATTAAAGTTAAAAGAGTAAGTATTCTAAGTTTCGTGAAAGAAGCAGTTAGCATAAAGGCCTCCAGATAATAATATACACTCAAAATACAAATTACAGACCTATAAACTACTTTACTTATTATAAGTTATATAGGTATACTTTTCATAATAACTGCAAGAGACAGTATTTTACCTACTATACCCTTAAATAAAAAAGCTATAGATAGCAGTAGGATATTAAAGTAACTTATAGAACTAAGATCCAGACTAATAAGTAATACTGGAATAAATAAATACTTGACGATAAAGTGTGAATATACTATAGGTACGTTCTCAGATAAGCTGATAGTCCCAAAGTCCTATGAGGGCTTACTAGAAGTTTGCCTGTATCTCGAGGGGAGGCTTAAAGCTATAGACTTAATAAGTAAAAGCAACTTTAGAGTACTTATTCTGAGGTATCTTAATCTTAAGGAATATAAGACTAGCTAAAGCCTGAGGATAATAAGTTAGACTATATATTAACTTGGAGTGAAGTAAGAGAAGGAATATATACTGAAAGCTTAGAAGGATCAACTGAAACCTATTATAGTATATTATTAATGATTTCTGAAGGAGTAGGGAGGCTTAAGTTATAAATTAAGTAGATCTCACGAGATTTATTAAGGAACTATGCTTGCGGAGTATCTATTACTCTTCCAGGAAGAAAGTAATTAAAGTGTAATATAGTGGAAGAGATATTCACAGACGAAAGAAGGTAAAAATAAGGATTCCAGAGTGATTAATAGAGGAAAAATATTAATTGATTTAGAGGAGAAAGCTTCCCTTTTATACCTACTAAATAATAATAAAACACTTTTTATCTAAATAACAATATTATTTACTTACTATTTACTTACTATTCTAAACAGGAGCAGTAATTCACTCTTATATAGAATAAGGCCTATAATAATTTACTTATTCTTAGATCTATACCTATAAAAAGAGATAGTTTTACTATAGATAAAGAATCTCAGAACTTCCTCTATATACATATTATTCAGCTTAAACTTAAGATCTTACTAACTTAATATTTATACTTATCCCTTTCAACTTAATAATATAACTTAGGTCTGTAAATCTCTCCTTTATAATATCTACTTTATAAGAAAGCTAACTTCTCTATATAACTTTAGAGAAAAATCCTTTACTTACTATAAGTATCGAACTAGTTTTAGGGTTAGTTATTTATAACCTCTATAACTCTGAATAGGTTAATAAGGTTGCAAAAGAATACTCTATTACACTTACCTCTCTAGACCTCATAATTTAAACACTAGAAATGCTAAAAACTCCTTAAGATAGCTAACTATATAGATAATATCCTGACAGTAGTAACTAACTCCTGCATTTAGAATTAGGAGTTTATAATAACTAGCCTCTAGATCCTCAACTTAATATAGAACCTAACTACTTACAGCTACCCCTATAGATACTAATAGGAGGTGTAATAACAAGAGAATAGCTCCTCAGTATATTTATCAAAACAGTAGACAGACTAACCTTCCCAGTATCATAAAGCTTCTTAGATATTTACATTCCAGCCTTATATAACCTACTAACTTACGTTAAACTTAGAGAAGCTATTAACAGAGACAAATAGATTACTAAGTACTAATAGATACTTTAGGAACATACTAAAGTATATAACTTCTATATTTTAGTAGCATCAGATAAAACCTACAAGGAAAATACTTATTAATACAGGCAAAAAGTAAGAGGGAATCATTTCTAAATTATTATCATACAATACAAACTAAGTCGAGGTGAAGTATAAACCTATCTAGTTATTAATTAAGATAAGGAATAAGCTTAATACTAAGATAATCAATAGCGTGACGGCAATAGAGAATTACGCTATATAATAGCAATAGCATTCACAGACCTAACTATCTTAAGATAATATTAAAACTCTTTCTATCTAATTACTTAATAGTTATATATTATATATATTAGAAATAACTATCTATAGTAAGTATCCTCCCTTATGACATTTAATTAGTTACAAATCATTCTTAATATTAGATAAATTCTAAAGTAACTTACAGGCTATAACACTATTAGAGTAGTATAGAAATTACACCTCAGTTGAGAATTTTATTCTAATATTCTAGCTAAGGAGGACTTAGTATATAATCAACCTAGCTTCTTCAAATAGTTCCAAAACTATAAAAATAATAATAAGATAAATATAGTAGTCTAATAGAAGAAGATATAAAATAACTGTAAAATATTCTTGGAAGCTAAATAAGTAAAGCCTAAGAAGCTAAATACTCCACTAGACGCTAATAGTAATATCCTGATAATATCACCTAACAACTAAGAAACTTCTCCAGTAGTAGGTAGAAGCTGTTCTCAGACTCCAGAAGTAGTAATCTCTATAATACTATTCTCAGTTACTAAGAAAATAAATATATAGAATACTGTAACCTAATAATAAATTATTCACAAATTATCTCAGAATCCTACCTACCTACTTCTCAGGAGTTATTAGAAGAAGAGTTTATATTATTAAAACTTACCTTACTACCACTCTAGTCTCTATAGACTATAAGTAGGAGGAAGACCTTATTTTATTAATATAGATCTACCTAGACTAATATTCCCAGTTCCAGAATATAGTTAAAAGCTGATATTAAATTAGTAAAAACTATTTACTACTATAGACTAGTATAGAGATAGCTAAACTTTAGCAAACTATTTTATTAGCTACTATAGAGGAAGCCTGGATCTAAACTACCTAGGAGGCAACAATTTACAGAAAGAAGTTAAGTAGTATATATTACTCTATAACGTAGAGGGAACTTTTTAACTAGAGGGATACTTAGATAACTTTAAACTTATTACTTTACTTAGAATAAGTCTGCAAACAGAGTCAGCTAGCCTATTTTATATTAATAATAAGTCCCCTTAGAATACATAAGTAAATATACCTATTAACAGTAATACTCACAACGCCGGACGTAATATTAATAATCACTAGAGACGTTAACTTTTTAATACTAATATTATAGTTTTCTTATACTACTATAGTGGGAACTATTAGGTTAATCTTACTGTAAATTAGCTTAATAGCCTTATATTTTATTCAGATTCTCTATAGAGACTAAATAGTAACAATAACTTTATCAAAAAGGTTAATAACTTACTAGAGTTCTATAGAGGCATAAGTATATCTGAGGACGTTCTTTAGATCCTGAGAGCTAATATCTAGGTAGCTCTAACTGAATAGTAATTAGATAGATATATATACAGCCTCAAAGTTATAAAATAATCTTAAGTTTATATTTATAATAAAGTTCTTAATCTTAGAGAAAACTTTTAGTATACTAAAAACCTCTAATAATATAGAAATAGGAATTACTTTCTTACTTACAGATAGTAGTTTACTATCAGTAAAATATTTAGACTTTACTAAATAGTTTATAATAATCTACTCTCCCATCTAGTAACTATAGAATACTATTACTAAGATTACAGTAAATATCTAACGCCAGACTTTATAATAATTACTCTTTAGATATCTATTAAAGATTTATAAACCTAATCCATAAAGAAAATAACTAGCATATTACATTTAAGCTCTCTAGATATAATAGAAGTTAACAGGACTTCAGTATTACCTAACACCCAGCCGCCAAAGCTCAAGACGCCTAAACTATAAATAACTCTAAAACTTTATCATACACCAAAGAAGGATATTTATAAATCTAATAAAACTGTAAATATTACTCTAAGGTGCAGCATAAGGATCTAGTAATATAGTTCTTCCAGATAACTAATATAATTTACATAACTAATTATCAGTTAGCTATTAAAAATATTAATCCCCACGGGACGTTCACTACTACTACACTCCAGTTACCTAGCTAGAATAAATTTTATATCTATTAGACATTATCTGAGAGACTAATTTATAAATTAATATATAAATTAGTAACAATAAATTTCACAGAATACTCCTTAAGGATTTACTAATTATTCCTTTTCTCACTCTAAAGCTTAGGAAGGATAACCTTACTTTATATAAAGCTTTAAATAAGACTAATAGGAAAAAGATTATAATAATTAATATTATCTTAAGAGTTACTATATATAGGAGGATTACTAATAATTATTATACTCTAGTTAGAGAGAATTACAGTATTATAGATAGATTTCTTTTATTTTAGTTAAGCTTATTATATAGGAGCTTAGAATAAGCTTAAGGGGAGGATTATAGTGGGGTTAAGCCTGTAAATAAGCTTATTTATATAATATAAATAACTTTATAAATATAAATAGCTAGATTTATTACAGATAGATAGAAAGAATTAACTTCTCTTCTCTCCAGAATCTAAGACCTACTATTTAGATCAGTTTGGCTTTTAGACTGTAGATCTGCAAATGCGATTCTACGCTTTTAAAATATTTTTTTAATATTTTCCATCTGTTTTTGCTTCTCTCAGGTTTTATGGCTGGGGGTGGTTAGTTGGTTTTAGTCTAGATGGGCCCTCTCAGCTATGGCCCATTTCAGTATATGGAACTACCTAATAGTAGTAAGGTTATAGCTTACTAGCTAGTTAAGAGGATATAGTTAGTAATAATATATATCTATATAGAGATAGTTACTATTTAGTAGAAATTAGAAGTTTAGATAAATAAGATCTAATTTCCTGCAGATTAGTATTAAGTTAGTAATAAAATATAGTTAAATATATTTAACTATAAGTTACTAAAATTAAGCTGAAAGTTAGCTTAACTATATTATAAATATATAATAGTAAAGATTTTCTTACTATATATTATAAAGTTAGATACTCTAGAGTCTATTTATTTATAGTTTTATATAGATTTATTCTAGAGAGTTACTATTAATCTACTATTTAGGTAGATTATAGTTAATAACTAGTTACTACTATTAGTAAATTATAATAAAGAGGCTGAATAATTAGTTAAAAATATTCTTACTATAAGGATATACTAAGTAGAGAGAGGATACTAATAAGAAGTTTTTATTAAATAAGAAGGATATATAAATTTTATATAAGAACTTATTAATACTATTATAACTATAGTAGCTCTAGAGTAATATAAGGTAATATATAGACTAATTATAAATAATAATAAAGATCTAGCTTATAGCTTCTAACTAAATAGTAGCTAGAGAGGAGGGAGGTAATATTATAAGTTATATCTAGATATCTAACTAGAGCTATACTTAAGTATCTGAAGCTAACTTTCTCATTCAGATAAAGCTCTAGTAGACTCTATATAGTATTATATATATAGACTTTTCTATATACTTGTGAAAGCTTCCCTTTTACTCCTTAGTTCTAAATAAATAGTATTTTACGCTACCTTCCAGTTAAATAAGCTTAGGTCTAGTTTTTCACAACTACTAATAATAACTAACTACTAATTATTACTAGCTACTAGGTAATTAGTAACTAATTATCTGAAGTATCTAAATTTAGCCTATATATAACTTATAAGCTACGCACTATAAATATTAATACCTTCAACCTTATTAATATACTATATATAATAATATATATAATATATTCTCCCCTAGTGAAACTAACACTTAGTATTATATATATTCGTTTTGCCTCTTTGTTACTGAATTCTGTTAGTTTTACCTATTTGAAGTCTGGATATATAGAGGTAATAGGTATATACTAGGTAGTAGGTAGCGCTTCTGTGTTCTATAGATAATGTAGGATTCGAGTTTTAGGTATACCGTTTTTTATAGCTTTATATCCTCGTCCACTAATTTGTGTATTTAGCTTGTGAGTAGTATTATTCCGATTCACCTAAGTCTAATATTTGGAAGATTCTAATTAGTTGACTGACTCCGGGAACGGTTAATATGAAACTCGATCGTCCCTGCGCACTCTCTCGTTTTATCACTCAACCATACCCAGTCGACACCAACGAGCGTGCTTGTACTCCTCGTCGACTTGGAATACCTGTTGTGCTTTTCTGGCTCCCCTGTGTGTTCTAAATCTCTAGTCGCAGCCCGCAGTAGCATTCTGCCTGGACTTATTTGATTGCCGGAGGATTGAATGAAGGCGTATTCCTGGCGTGCTGAAGTCCGAGCTAATGCATCCTACCGGGCACGTATATCGAAGACGATGTCGGTGTCCGTGGTCATCTCAAAGTCGTCATCGCCGGTCCGTAGCCGCACGACCAGCTTCTTCAGCCTATCTACAGACTACGGCGCCAGCAGGGACTGGGCCGTTGGTAGTGAAAGCGATCAGGTAATGAGCGGTTCGGGTTCTTCAGTTTGAATGCATATCAAACGTGGTCTCGTGGTAGTACTCTATTGCTCTACAGCGCAGACATGGAGTCAGTTCTCGACATCCGCAAGCCGGAGAGAGAAACGTGGGTTACTCTTCTATTCTTGATTTTGAAGGAGACAGTGGTTCCTGCAACCTCCCGTTGCCTGGTCCGTTAGAAGAAACCGGAGGTCTCGAAAGTTCGGCCCGGAGTGGGGCCTGACCATTAAGCTTTGCGTGACGGCCGCGTATCGGTATTGCAGGCGTTACGGGGCATCCGTTGGTGGGGGGTAGGCAAGTCGCCCGGTGCCTAGCCCCAGCCACGATGGCAGCCAACCGTCTTGCGTCTTGGCTAGGCCCAAAAATTCCCAAATCGCCAAGAACAAGCCGACAAGACTCTGCATGTCTGCATGTCTGCATCTCTGCGTTGATTTGGGGCTGTGCACTACGCTGTACGGCAGTATATAAGAAGTATCTACTAGCTACTAAATGTAGAGTAGTTGCAGTATTACTATTGCTAGAGTACCTCCCGTCTACTACTTCCTGTACTAGTAAGGTATACTAGTAAGGTAAGGAGCCCTCCGTCGGCCTGGTGTGATTCGAGGCACGGTTATGTCAGGTGTATAGCTATCGGTTGTGAGCGCTAGTTCCCCGGAAGGTCCAGCATGGTGATGGCAGATCCAGCCCATCTTTGATGAATAAAAAGGAGGAGCTCCCACGAGGAACGAGTCCGTTTTCGAGATGCCGCATCATCTGGCAAAGCAAACTTTCCTACCATGCCAATTTCCCTCGAAAACGTCGTCGCCATCGGTTTCGGTGGCGCCGGCTTACTTGTGGCCATGACGGGAGTGTATCTGGCGTACCAGACACTGAAGAAGACGTCTCGGCAGCGATCCTCGGACCTCGGGGGTAGCAGCGGGTACGCCGGTAAGTCATGCAGCAGCAGCCGTCGGCCGGAGTAGTGCTAACTCTGTCAAAGAGCCGCCTGGGCCTGGAGCTAGTGATAACCTCAGCACCCGCAGCCACCTCGACGTTTGCCGGAAGCCTTAGATTCAGCCGGGGAGCCCTCCATCCTTCCAGAGTCACATTACATATTCCCAGAGCTTCAATATCCTCCTCAATCCTTGCAGCCATCTCGACCGGTCGCGACAACCCCCAACGCACCACGCCATTATAGAAAATCCCCTCTACAGTAAGAATGCGGACGAAACGGAGGACGTTCAGCGCCCGGAGGACGACGTAGACACCACGTTCCCCGCAGACAACAACACCGCCGATTACTCCCCGGCCTAACGTCACCAACGAAACGCGCAAGAATCCACCCTCAATTCAATCCAATTCACACCTCTGGCGCACCGGCGTTGTCGGCGCCGACGGGAACTGCATATGGCGTCGTCGTCCTCGCTCTTTCCCGGGCCAAGCATCAGGCTCGCGCCAACAAGAAGGCCATGAGCATTTCCGCCAAACCCATCGAGCATCCTGAGGACATCATCAACACGGTCAAGGACATTGCCACTAAACATTAAAGTGGTATCCATAATCTTGTTCTTTTCATTTTCCGATTCGCTTTGAGACTATGGCGGGCGTTTGATTTCACTTTTAGCGTAGCGACTTTTTCCCTTGAGATACCACATAAGCTCCCTCGACTCCTCCCGTTGAATCAAAATTTCCTTTACTGGCATGAATTCATACTCGAAAAGATGTTGATTTAAGTCTTTCTTCGTGTACATTACATCACAAAGGTCCAGCGAAATTCAATCACATGGCACCGATGCACCACCGACGGATCGAACCGGCCACTATGCGGTTTCGATGCAATCGAAAAGTAAAGGTGTCCGGGTACGCAATCCCTGTAAATAAGGGACGACACCCTGGGCCTTGCTTCCATTCTCCCGAGAGAGGGCCATTACATGGAGTGCGTGCGGGTGGTCGGTAGGCTCTGAGGTCGAGCCCTTGTCCTTCGAGATCCGCAATTCAGGTTCGTCAAGAATCCCCGTGTCGAGGCTGTCCCTCTCTGTACATTGCCCGCTAGCATACGCATGGTTCTTCCACGTGTTGTCTGTAAAAACAAGTGCGATACCTTCTCTGCCTCTTTTCTTGATGGGTAACGAAGGCGCCCCTTGACACTCATACGCCTATTTGAGGTTTTCATTGCCTTGCTCATTCCATTTCATCTGCGAAATAGCTAACGATCAACGGCACCGTATTCAATCGGACTGTCCAAATACAGGAGTGAATGAAGTCCGTTGACGATTGTTCTCGTTCTATGTTAGGTTAACACGAGACATGAAATGGAATGTGGGGAGAACATGTTTTTAGATGGAGGATTTGAGCACTTTCCACTCGAGGATATCGAAAGGATCTTTCAGACGCGTCTCGACCCAGCGCGCAAACGGAGGGTGGTGGTCCATGCCTCGAATCACCGCCGATATTTCATCACAGATGCCCCAGGGACGTCGAAGTCGCGCGTAGCGGTCGAAGTTGCCCTCCTGAGCCGCCATGATGATTGGGACATCCTTGTTAGTAGTAGGCAAGTCATTTGGGAGTGGCGAGTAGAAAAGAGAGACGTGCTCATCCTCGAGCGTTTGATGTATGCTCGGGTCGTCAGGCTCGCCGAATCTCCCGTCTTCCAGGATGTCGAAGTAGTGCTTGTAATGGAGATCATGTTCGGACTTGACAACGCCAGACAAGGTATCACGATTCACGCACAGCGGTGTCGCCGTTGAGATGTACCCCAGCTTCCGGATCCTCGAGGTTCGAATTTCGCAGTCCTCATGTAATCGTTCAGAACCCTGGCTCATGATGTGTTCGAAGATGGATGCACCGGTCTGTTGGTTATCCCGCGCCTCTTCAGCAATAGAGACCTCGGGGAGAAGGTCGAGTTCCTGGTACAGCGACGTGTAGCCCGCAGCTGCGCAAGCACTTCCGACATGGTACCGCATGTCGGGGTGTCGCCGGGCAAGCTTCCGATAGATATCTTCGCTAGCCAATGTTTTAATATGATGGCACTCGATGATTTATAACGGGAGAATGCCCCTCCGTCTAATCCGGCCTCTTACGCCGAGCCGGAGACCCGACTTAGCATCCCGAAAGTGGGTCCCATCGGCGGTCGGGCCGGTATCGACATCATCTACTAGGTTCATAGGCAGCTGTACGACTGGCAGTCCCAACTGCATCTCTTACTTGAACAAATTCAACGCCGTCACAGGATGTCGTCTTCTCTTTGCTCTTGTTGTAGACATCAAAACGATTATGATTTCAGTTGTCGCTTCAATTTCCCGGCGCATGCCCGACGGCGCCAATCGCGCTGGAAGACGTTGTAGCTGGGCTCGGCCCAGAGTGCGTAGGATTTTCCAGCAGCAGCAAGATATGGCATGTGAATGAATGCGACTTGATTAGTAGCGGTGCAAAAAATCAACAAAGAAATGGGCGCTATCAACCATTTTATGAATGTTTGGATTCGGGTGAGCACAGAAATGTCGTGCCGCGTCCACATTGTCTTCAGAGCTGACATCTATTAGCTACTCCCTTCTTTTTAAGTATATATATATAAATAATTTAGAGCCTTAAATCTGAGCCCGTAGGCTTCAAAGGGCTAGCCTACTTACCTAGCCAATATGTATTTCCCAAGCCTGCTTTAGGAAAAGCCCTACATGAAGCTCTAAATGGTTCAGCTTTGATTGGGCCAGCTGCATCCCGCGTCATGATGGCCTGATAAGCCAAGCCTGCAGGCAGAAGCGAGTGCTGGATTTCTAACCGCCTGGTGGCGAAGCAGTGGTAGCTTATACTTAATGGGGCCCGAGGCTACAGCAGTAGCTGTTAGAGCGGGTGCCGGGGATTTCTTTCTCTACCAAAGCGCTGCGATAGTCATCTTCTGCTTCTGAACCGTTAATGGATCCACTCTCCATCATCGCAAACATTGCGGATAATTCTCAAGCAGGGGTATCTCTTGCAAATGCAATCCATGTCCAGGTGTCGTCAACTCGCGGTGCGCCGAGGGAAATCGCTCACATCGCGAATGGCGTTGCTGATTGATCTCGCATCCTGACAGAGCTGGAAATGAGGATATCGGTATGAGACATGGTGCTGCATCGAGTCTATCGGCCGTTGGAATATGGCAGATGGCGATTCGCGGATCCCGGCTGCGCCTCGTCCTGTTAATCCCGGCTGTTGTCGACGAGCTGCTGGCGGAGTGGACAGGCCTGTCTAATGTCGAGATCGAATGAATTGCAGTAGAAAGCTCGGATCGGCAGAAGTCTTCTCAGGTCGAACAGCACATCAAGTTCAAAGACGCTGTGGGAAGGAAATTCCCATTTCCTTACTACTTATGTGCAACTTGGCCGGTAGGCGACTCGTGTGTTGAGACAGATGACGTGTTGATGAGGCTGCAGGGGATGGATACACAGATCCAAAACGCTTTCTACCACATCGACACCGTCAGGCCATATGTGCAACCGTGTCGTTCGTTCTACCACGAGCATGACATAATGTTTTACTGCCCAGTCTTCCACATGTAGATTGCGATTGTCATCTTGGTGGATCTAGGTCATTTTCTTTTGACTTTCTGCCGGTGAAAGTAAACCATGCTTTCCTCAGTATCGAAGAGTATGTCTCATAGCTTCGGTCTTTCTTGTGTTATAGCACGATTGAGATCTCACATTAAAGTGTCCATTCCCCTGAAGAAGCCGTAGGATCATCAGCAAGCAAGCGGATCATGACTTCATGAGATCGATATGTCTATAGCATGATATGGGCTTTCTGTAGTTTCCTGATATTCTTCCGTCGCTGCCTTCATCTCTAATTATATCCCTTTTGTCTTTACAATTATATCAGAGGAATTTACATTCGACTGCATCAGCCATTCCCTGGGTCATGCTTTTTACTCCTGGCTTCGGAAGAAGAGACTTTGACAGGTGGAACTCTTGGAGTTTGTTTGGTTCAAAAGCTGAAGTCCCAGATCCAACCCTGTTGCGCTCATTCGTTCCAAACTTTGAATGAATCTCGTCCCGCCTGAGACTACACCCCAAGAAAAATCGGCATTCGGCTGCATCGAAATGTTACACTGGGCACTGCGTTTCCCCCTACCAAAGTACCAATGGGTAAGCCCTCGTTCTACAGGCAGTCCGTCCTAGAATGGATAATTAAAAGGCGTACTTCCGCAGACCGGATCAGGTTTCGGATTTCACGATGTTAGAGGGTTTTCTGCCTCGTCCCTAGCCTCCTTCAACACCGGAGACTCTTCAGAGGTAGTCACAAGACCGTGGATTGTTGGTACACAGCCAAACCACAAAGAATGGCACGTGTGGTTTGTTGAAGCTCTTGAATGTGTGAGCGAAAGCATAGCTCCCACGCGATCGCGCCGGGACCTCCGTTCACGTTGAATCAAGTCTTGCTCTCCGACGCTCTCCGACTCGTTTGCGAGCAGAGTGCGGCTGAATGCCGTGAAAACCACAGATGGCCACCTCAGGTCTCAGCTTGGGAGCCTGATTCACCGCTATTAAGAGCTTTATAAATCCATCTCAGGATTCCTTGGCGCCCGTATGGCTGTCGTCTTGATATCTGCAGTTGTGGCGGTCATGCGACATGCAGTCAGCACTGGGGGGGCCAATCCTTTTCTTGGCAGAGCGAATCAGGAGCCCGACGTTGCCTCGGCGGTTGCAGGATTGATTCTCGTCTGCCTGAGAGGGGAAGTCATCTATCCTGGTATGGGAGTAGGGCTGGTCGATCATTGGGAGAAATGCGACTGCCGACCCCTTATCCCACAGCATGTCCTGCTTTCAATGGTCACCACTTAGGTCAGGCTGCTATCCGTACATTCTGCTAAAAGCTGGTTCACGTGTTTACCGTGGCAAACTCCTCACTGCAGGACTTGTCATGGTCTGTTTCCTAGCCTGATCACCACCCCTCAGCAGGCTGCAGCAGAAGTATATTCAACCCATAGCCGCGTGCTCTATTTGTTTCCCAAATTTCTCGGACAGTTTCGCAGCAAGTTCTTCTTCCTGATACCTCTCATCCTCGTCTATCGCAGAAGCCATGAGCGCCGCAGCCCCATTGAGGAGGATCATTGTGTGCGTCGATGGCACCTGGTACAATGCGGATGGAAAAGAAGGTAGAAGTCGAGTGTGAATCATGTCCGGTAGCATCTAACCATCTCATAGGCAACGGCAAGGGAAACAACAGCAGTGTTTTCCGCACTTTCGCGTCAGTGAGGCCGGGCGTGGTGACTGACGGAGGGGGAAAGCAAGTCGAGCAGGTTCGGCAGCACACCAATCTCCAGTCAGAGGTTGGTCGCTCACAGCTGGCAGATCGTGAAGTACTTCCCTGGAATCGGTGTCGACCGGAGGCCGCTCAACAAGTTCAACGACGGAATCACTGGGGACGGGTGCACCCAGCAGATTGAAGAAGTCTACAGAGCAAGTGACAATGAAGCCCAAGAAAATGCCATTGCTGAATTCAAACAGTACTGTTCTGCTCAGGTAAAATCGAGCAAGGATCAAGTATGGCTGTACGGCTTCAGCCGCGGAGCATGTATGAAGCTGTGCAAGACGCAGAACTGGACTTGACTAACTCGTCCGCAGACGTGGTTCGAGCTGTCGCGACGTTGCTACACGCCCACACGCTCAACTCGAAGGTCGCTTCCAGCAGCTCAGACAAGTCAGTCTGGAAGCGTGTGACGCGCTTGGGACCCCGGAAAAATAGCAGCGACAAGTACTCGACGGGCGGAGAGAAGTATCGGTTTGCGTATGGAAACTCTTCCTTCCGTCCATGTAACAACCTCTAATTTGCGCAGTCTCGAAAACACCCAAGAGTCTCCGGTCGTCAAGTTTCTGGGACTTTTTGACACGGTCAAAAAGTTCAGCGACAACGACGAGTTCGAAATTTCCCACGTCAGCTCCATTCAACACGTCAGGCACGCCATGGCGTTGAACGAAGACCAACAGCCCATGTCGGTTGTGTCGTACGACTCGCGGGTTGACGGCACCCCCGTCCATGAAGGAAGCGCTTCCTACAAGCCTGGTTTGTGGGAGCCCATGCGGACATGGGCGGCGGCGCGAGAGACGACGGGCTGTCTCTGTATCCCCTGCAGTGGATGTTGACTGAAAGCGAGAACGAGGGGCTGATCACCAGCTTCGACCCTCCGCCGCAAGCCCAGAACCTGATTCACAGCCCTTTGGACCTGGCGTTTCCAAAGCTTCCTCCGCTTATTGGCAGTGCGGATTCAGATCGATCTGCAAAGTCCCAGCCTTGGACGTATAGATACTCCAACGGTCTGGAAGTCACCATGTACGACCTACGTCTTTCTCACGACAGTGGCAGCTTCCGAGAGGCGGAAAGGAACAGGTCTAGGAAGCAGACCGGAGCTCTAACAGGCTCGCATATCCCCCGACTGAATAGGGGTTTCTTCGCAAATTGGAGCCTCGGTCGACGAGCGGTCTTTGATGTCAACGACTATGGGAAGCTCCTGGGTTACAACGCTGACAGTAAGTAGCAGCCGTTTTTCCCCGGCATTATTGGCATTTGAAAGCTTACGGACTTGACTGATAGCGCACGATGGAACCATCATCCACCCCTCAGTCTACTTCTTACTGGACAACTACCCTGAACTCGCCAAAGGCAAAACTCTGGACATCCTCAAAGGCCACTTGGACTTTTATAGAGCTCACTACATGATGCCGATTTTGAATGGTGGGGAAGTCAAGTCTGATCACTGGATCCAGGAAGTTCTCCCGGAGCACTCGAGCTGCAGAATCCTCATTTGCGGCAACACTGGCGTTGGGAAATCCACCTTGCTCAACAAGGTCTTTGGCATTACCAAGGTGAATATTGACCTGTGGGAAGAGGATAAAGAAGAATGCTGACGCTTTACCAGACGCAAGAGAGTTCCGACGAGAGAGGACAGCACAACATAGAGGATGGATTCGAGTCTGATCAGCACCCGGGTATTATCATCCACGACTCGGAAGGGTTTCAAGCAGGAAATGACAAGGAGCTCGCCATTTTCAAGAACTTCTTGGAGAAGCGTTCTGGATCTGCCAGTGTGAAAGAAAGGCTTCATGCTACATGGTACGTGTCATGTATCACCCGTGGCCGCCATCACTGAGGCTAACCGTCTCACGTACCTAGGCTCTGCATCGACACGGATACCGACCGCCCGGTCCAGTCTGCCTTGGCAAACGTTCTCAAGGAAGTGATCAATACCGCACCCGATGTCCCTCTGATAATCGTAGGCACCAAGAAGGACAAGTTTGTCAAGCTTCGCCAGCTCGACGACGACTACGCAGAAGAACTCGAGAAGAAACAGCACATGAGTGCCAAAGAACTCGAGTTGGATTTGTTGTCGTCAAGAGAAGAACTCTTCAAGAAGAAGTTCGCCAGCGACCCCGAGACTTCCGTCATCTGGCCACAACTAGATGCAAAGTTCACTTTCGTATCTCGAAGTAGGTGCCCTTCTGGACAAGTTCGATATTCACTTACTGACAACAACCCCCATAGACGACGTGGTCTCCATAACGTCGCTCGTACACACCACGACAGGGTCACTGACCGAACCCGTCGTCACCGAAGCAATGTGGGCAGCCCAAGTCACCAACATCGACGCAAAGATAGACCAGGCCGTTGAGAAAACCCTCCAGCTCCTCCGAACCGCCGTCAACACCGCCTCCTTCGGCGCCGGCTTCGGCCTCACGTCCGTCGTCTACACCACCACCATCTCGCACCGCCTCTGCCACGAGATCGCCCACGGCTGCTTCGGCATGCCCGAGGCCAAGGTCGCCGAGATCGACTCCATCCTCGGCAACCTCGTCTGGGCCAACTTCTCGGCCTTTATGAAGCAGAGCCTCGGCCAGGCGGGCGCCATCTGGGGGAGCTTCGTGGCCTTGTCGCTGACGACGGTCGTCGGCGGCATCCCCCTCGCGCTCGGGGCGCCGCTGTTCGAGGCGCCGGCGGCCGCGCGAATGGTCATCAAGTGCGCCTGCGACCTGATTCTCGTCCTGGACCAGGCGTTCCTCGAGGGTGGCAAGCACGTCAGCCAGGAAAAGATCCGCAGCGTGGCTACCGTGTACATTAAGAGCAAGATCACCGCGGCGGAGGACAGCAGCGCGGCGAACCAGTCACGGAGGAAGATTGTCCACGAGAAGATCAACGAGCTCATCCCTCTGCCGTCGACAATCGGAAAGCAAGCCATCAAGCAGAGAAGCACGGACCTGGCAAAGGAGGCATACAGACGTAAGAGTCCTTCGGAGTATCGGGACGTCATCAGGAGCATTCTCGCAAAGTACAGGCTTCGGCAGACTGCCGCAGAGGTCGATAACACGGACACTTCTTCGATAGGATCAGCTACCCTGTATTCGGAGTCGGTGTACCCCGACATTCCAGAGGACCAGGAGGAGATGAAGCTCTTCAAGGGTGACGTTGATGTGCAGGAAGTGGGACACGGCGTGAGCAGGGTGGCGATCTGAGCAAGCTTGATCGCTCCAGATTTCAGACTATGCAGATTACGAGCCTAATGAGATTTGGTATAGTCAGAGTTTGACATATTAGTCAATTAGAACGCGTTAAAACTCCGGAAAGGTGCCACGTCGGTGCGGGCACATTCGACAGTTGTCTGAAATAGTGTAGTCATGGTTAGAGAAGGTTGCAACGGAAGAAATGGAAATCATGTTGAGTCGCCAAGGGATCAACCCCCTTAACCTTTGCCGACAGCTTCTTGGAGGTAGGCCATCCAACTCCAGAATGGTTGGTCGAGCTTCAAACATCTGCCAAGCCTGAAGGGATTTGATACCGAGAAATATACTGACTGGACTTTTACAGTCTAGTTAGATTTTGCAATGATGTCTTTCAACAAATGATTGAGTATCACTAACCGGAACGTCAATCGTCTCGACAGCTCATAATCTCTGACCAGAGATCAGACGCTGAACGTAGTCTTCGATAACATGATCTGACGCTGAGCATCAAAGTACGATAACGAGAAGATTAGCTATCACTGAGGATGAATCCCCATTTCTTTGTGGAAAGCAATGTGTGGTTGGTTGTTAAAATAAAATGCACCCGCTCGAAGCTGAAACGATGGTCCCATCGTTAATGTTGCCGTTGCTGATCGACATAGAGGGCAGCTCCAGTAGTCAGAGATCTTGAAGAAGTGATGAGATCCATCAGTCTCACCGACTGATAGAGTAAACGATTTTCCCCCAGGATAGTGCTGTCACACTCCTTTTCCTCCGAGGCGGACGGGCGCATCTCCCGCAACTGCGGAGTTGTCCGCCTCAGGGGCAGCTCGATGTGTAGTCCAATTTCCGTCGTGAACTCAATTCAACCGCGGGCCTTGGCCTGATGGAAGAGGGGTCGTCTGTGCCGTCTTAATCATCAAACCAACGGCTTCGGGGTCTGATGATCTAGTTTTGCCGGCCGCTGTTGAGATCAGCCCGCCAGGATGACGGACATGACGACTCGGTCCGGACTAAAAGGACATTGCCTCTCGACTTCGGATCCGGGAGCTGCCTTCAACACCAGCCATCTCCTCTTTTAGAAAGGGGCAAGTTGATTTATTTGGGATGATGTCAAGAACTAGTCTCAGGGGCAGCCAAGAACATAGACCCTGAATGTTTCGATCTGGTCGGTGGCCAAGGAACACCCCTCGGCCCTAGCTCCCATCAGTGATCAGCCAGAGAGTCTGGCCATGTGTATTTTGCGCCGTTTGGAAAGGCTAAGGAAAAGGTGTTCCCCAGTCGCAGGAAACAAACGTGGTTAGTTCAAGTTTCATGTTCAGTTCACAGCGGGCGAACCGTTACGAAAACGAAGACGAGGTGGATTTTCTCCCTGGATGACATCAAGACCTGGACGTTGGCCGCGGGTTCGGACGGAAGTCTCGTGCCAGAACGGCGAACGGATAGATCGTCCCATCCTTTTGTTCTCCTTAAAGAACGCTGCAAGAGGTATCTAATTTCGTCGCTGTTTCAACTATGGTACAGAGAAATTTTGAAATGGGACAAATGGACCGGCCAGTCCCTCCGGAGGCGAATAAGCCTGACTTGTCGTTCCGGCAAGAACCTCGTACGAGAGCGGCTCGCCCCCTGAGAAGTCTTTGACGCTTCCCCAGTTGCCTGATGCAGCAGCCATTCCTCCGTCTCTCGGACAAATTGGCGACGTCAACTGGACCGACGGGTCCAGAACCTGTGGACCGCGAATGGGCCCTTGTCTGGGCGTGGCATCCTGAAAACCCGGCCAGACTGGCAGCTGCCTCTGAGACATGGGACTGATGGCGTCGTAGGAGTAGGATTGAGTCAGCGACAGGCTGTCCGAGAACGATCTTTGATGACCCGGATGCTGATGCGAGGTCGGGACGCCGATGGTCGGTCTCGGCGGTGCGAACGGTACCTTGCCTCCGCTCATGGGCGGGCCAGCACTCGTCGGCGTGGTCTCCCAGATCATTGTGGCGTCACTGTCCTTCCTGGACCTGCCACTGTGCGACGTCGAAGAAGACGATCGTGTATGGATGCCTCTGCCATCGCTGGTAACGACGTCCTCCACATGGAACCCCTGGACTTTTCGTCGGAGGGCCGGGGAGTATCTCTGGAAGAACCGACTCGTCTGCGTCGGGACGTAGCCTGCTACGGTCCCGTTCAGCAGCGCAACATGCTCCGTTTGAAGGTCGCCCAGCCGGTTCCGTGCTAGACGCGCTGAGTTGAATGTCTCGCCTAGAGCCGTGAGCTCATGCAGGCATAGAGTGAAGAGCTCGGGTGAAGAAGCAAACAGGCCAGCAGCCATTGGTGAGCTGTCAAATGCTGGGAGGCCGGCTCCTATGTCTTGGACGTTGTGTTGCTCGGCATAGTAAACGCCAAAGTTGAAGATCGTGGCAGCCGTGAAGATGCAGAACCCAACAAACGGAGGGAATTGCATGTTGTTTTCTCTGGCCTGGCTGATCAACTCAATAATCGCGGTGGCGTGCCTGAAAGCGGCCTCCACCGCTTCAACGACCCAGTGCTGAACCATACCTTGGCCCGAGGGTTCGCTCAATCGCAGCGGAAGAAGTGGGCGGTGAATCAGACAGTGAACCAGGTGGAAAGAAAGCCGGCAAACCAAGTACAGGCTTCCGCTCATCTGGTCTCTGTTCTGCCTTGGGCTTTCAGGACTAAGATCTGTGTCTGAAAACCACAAGTCCAGATCATGAATAATCTTGTGTCGCTGGCAGTAAGCCGCCTGCGCTGTGGCATCGCTCAAGAGGAGATACCGGTTCGCGTCGGACAAGATCTGGGCCATCCAGAGCAGCCTTTCACGACCGTTGCCTGGTTCCTGTGGGGGAATGGGGAGCCGTCGTCGCTCGGATCTCGGGTTTGTGCTGGGATCTTCGGCCTGCAGCCAACTGCTCTGGGGCGACTGCCTCGATTGATGGACGTCCGCCTTGATAAGAGCATCGTCAATCAACGACGGCCGCTCAACCCAGGTGGACACAAATACGTTGAGGACGTAGGCGGTCCAGAAGATTCTTCTTCTAGCATCCTCCTCGGGTTGGTTTTGGGAGTCATCAGGCTTGTCGTTGGAAATATGCAGTTCCAACGCCATGATCATGCCGACGGCCTGCGCTAAATGGAGCTGTTAGAAAAGATGGTTAGAAATCGCATGTTGCAGCTGCTTACAGAGCACGACATAGGCCTTTTTCCCGCTTCCCATGGCTGCGAAGGCTGCTGCAACGAGAAGAAGAGCCTCACAAGACTCGATGGATATCTCGTTGAGGTCGACCTCCCTCTGTGACCAGGTAGCATACGTCTCCGCCGATACGTGACTGCTGGGGCCTCTTCCGGGTTTCTCTGAGAACCTGGATTGCTATCAGTGAGTAATATCTTGCATGGTACGAGACTCGTCTTACCCTGTAGCCACAGCACAGATACCGTACAAAACCGACTTTGCCAGTTGGTTGGCCTTAAACTTCTGCCTCGTCGATGCCTCATCCAGGATCTCGTATGGATTGCCATTTGAGTTGGAGAAGTAAATGTCGACTAGCCCTTCGGCATTGATGGTAGCAGAAATCTCTCTGGCACTTTGTCAACGTTGTAGACATCATTGAGGCTCAAGGACACATACGAGTTTGCGTCAAAGTTGCCGCCTCTCAGCGAGCTGAAATGGCTGACGTCAGATGAAGCAGAGCCACACTGATCACCAAAGCTACCTCGAGGCAAGCGAGGATCGTTGAAATCGGTGGTGACTATGTCGGTTCCCGGTGGCGTTGGAGTCTTTTCCGACCTGATGAGCTCCTCGAGGCCATCGATCCTCTTGATCAAGGCGCTCAACGACTCCTTCTTCGGGCCTCTCTTCTTTGGGACTCCCTCTTCACATTTATTAGTCTCAACTCGATATTGAATGAGGTGAACTCATATAGATGGGAACTCACCATAGAAGCAACATCTTTGGTAGAGATGGCACACCCCACAAGCTGGTACTGCTCTGTCGCATTTGATCTACCCGTATGGAGACGTCGATCAGAACGGGCTTATTGACCCAAGCTAAGATCACCCACCTTGCGAACCTGGCAAGGCCTGCAGTTCATGATCCCCCTTGAGCCCTTGACGGTCGGGCTTTCCTGCGGGCTCTGGGAATTCTTGTTCGTAGTCGACATGGTCTGTTGGTTGGCGCGATGCAAACGTGAAAACTTCAATCGTAGCCTCTAGACCCAGTGAGAAATATAGATGTGCCGACATATCGATATTAAGTGCGTCTCGTGTTTGGTCCTTTTCCAAACAGACAGGCAAGCCAAGCAGTCCGCCGGCCGGGCCCATGCGTCGTATGTGTGCCGGCACCATCGATTTCCGTGCGGGACTACTGTTTTGCTGGAATTCCTTCTCCTTCTCAGTCCCCCCCCCGCCCGGCGCAGGGATCTCTGCGGGATATTCTCGTCGGTGGCGCTCTTGCCTCTGTCTGTGATGCTGGTTCCACAGGGGCCAGACTTCAGATGAGCTCGCGTCTTAGCTGACGATTCCCCGTTGAAACTGGTCTCACACCTTCGGTAGGGCGGGGGTGGGCTTGCTTAGCAAACATGTTCGCCATGGCCGGGAAGACCTAGGGATGACGAGGACCGACCATGTGGGACTAGCTATGTGGGACACGGACGAGGGCATTGCCAAAAGCGAGCCCAAGGGTGGATTGGCGACGGCGATAGAGTCCGAAGACATCAAGTGAGGGCGGCTTGATGTCAGGTAATCGCAGCGGAGTTCGCGCAGAACGGGTCATCTGTGACAACTGATGTCTTGCGGCAGGGTGGCGAAGTGTCACCCCAGGTAGTTGAGATGAATCAGGCTGAGACAGGTACGAGTTGAAGAAGTGACGCAACCTACCTTTTCTTTGGCTTCCCGACGTGTTCACACGGCCAGCTTCCTGGTGGTGTTTTCAAGGGCTGGCCATGTAGTCGTAAACGATGGAATCGTACTAGAAATTAGCCCCTTTGGGATGTTGGTGTCCTTCTCCGTTCGCTCAACAGATCGCGGCTTGCAACGATGATGAGGGTTAAACACAGCCTCGGGGCAGGTCGGCTGTAGGTAAACCTCGGTTTCACCGCCGGTGCTTGTGTAACGCTCCGTCGCAACAGCCGCCAAATCCAGTTGGACTGTTGTATATCTGTAGTCGACGGTTCGGCAGCGGCGCAAGGGGACCATCATCAGAGCTATCCCCAGCATTGGCTATGTCATCTAGCACGGCCAAAGGAGAGATTGGCTTCTCAAGTTATGAGATAACAACTCTTGGCAGCGGTGCAGCCATCTGTCAAAGACCAAAGCCAATCGTGTTCAAAAGGCCATCGGAGGCTATTTTGAGAGAGCCTCAGATGTTCGTCCAAATACGACTCCTGCAACGAGCGGCCGGTGATGGCTGACCCAATGGTGCGGTTCGAATCTCTGATCTGCATGTGTCTAGGGCTGAAGGGCCGCGTATTGACCACGACGTGGTTAAGGCGCTGGGAGTTTCAGTTTTGACACTGCTGCATGCCATCGGGTGCGTGTCGCTTCCGAAAGTCTGCCAGAGTGCTTGGCTATCGGAGGATCATCAGAGCCGTTTGGATCTGTGCAACTGGCAGTAGTTAAGGGCATCATGTCACCTGTCATCCTAAACTAATGGCAGATCGGTGTTCCATTTTCCAGGATCGCTTGAGCGGTTGATTCGTCTACCGTTAGCTATATAAGGTTGTCACAATATTAGCCAGGATAACCCATGCGTAAATGTCAATGCGAGACAGGCACGAGAGGAGAATTCTGACCAGAGACAGTATCAGAATCCCCAGGCACATGGTCCACGAGATCCACCAACTCTCGTGGGATCAAGCCCGTCTTTGCCGGTTTTCATTATATGAGCATTCGCCGTCAGCCCCTTTTAATCAGGGAGGTCTCGATTGCATCTAAAACCTGCTCACGCGTAAGATAGGACGACGTGGGAGTTCTGCAGCCGGCATCTACTCTGCACTTCTCGCCTGCCCATTCATCCGCCAGAAATAAACACGCTTGGCTGTCTGTCAGATGACTAAGTTTATCTATATTTTTACTGGGACTTTTTCTACTCGCTTTCAGTTCATGGTAGGCTAGAGCAATCGAGCAAAAAAAGATGATGGTGTGGGGGCGGGATGGATTTGAACCACCGACCTCTCTGCCTTTATGTAGAGGTTATAGGTTCTAGGTATACGGATAACGATACAAGGCAGAGCGACATAACCACTAGACCACCGCCCCGAGGCTTGTTTGTTAGAATCAATGGACTCGGAGTTCCTGATAAACGATGGTACGGCTGGGTCAGTTTATCCAGGTTGCATGAAAAGTGTGGCGCGTGACCATCTACACAGGCTGGAGAAAGTGAGTTTTCTATTTCTGCTCAGGAATGTAGAAACTTTAATTTTGGAGAAACGTACCTCATGATTTATTTTCATGTCACCAACTTTAAATACAGCACGAGCTGTTGTTGGGTCAAGTCAACAGCACAATTTTTGGTATGTCCACCACCCTACTCGATTAATAGTAAGGCAGCAGACGTAGCACAAAAGATCATCAACAAATTTCCGTGCCTCATATAGGTGTCAGCTCTCGTGTTAGGAAATTTGATCATCTCAACGCATCTCAAGACAACACTAAAAGTTCTTTCAACTGGGTCGTAGAGTTCGTTTCTATAAGCATTTTTCTCCTTCTCTGTCTTCTGCGACAGTTGCTACCTTGATGTCATCAGGACTTCTCATGGACATATACATCCCCGCCGTTAGTGCACCTTGACGACTTCATCCTTCCCGATATAGGTCTGATAGTGTCAATGCTTGCTAACAACTCTCCAACGGGGTAGCCTGGTGGTCCAAACTCGACACCGGGAGAATAGGAGCGCCCATCTCTGCGGTCAGACGAGGTCGGTGGTTCGAGTCCACCCTACTCCATTCATACTTTTGCAGCTCTATTTTCAACAGCATCATCTTTTATTCTGATGAATCAACCAGAAAGTCTTTCGGTATATACAAGATGATATTTGACTTTGAAAAGATATATGAAGGTCAGAATAGAACTTCAAGTACTGAAATTATATTCTGCAGACTCTGCACTTCCAACATCTCACAAGTTGCTTGGGTTATTATTCCTGAGATCCCCGGTTCAACCTCACATCATTTCCCCAATTCTCTATTCAATTGGTAGGAGCTTCAGGTTCCTGACACCACAAAAGGAGATTTTGTAGTTAACTACGCAAAGTAGTGTATCACCACTTTGCCATCGCTAAATGGAATCACTTGAACCAATTCTTCCACATGAATTGTACGTAGATCTTGACATTTACTCAAGCTGGCACTTTTTCTCTGCAACATCCAACTTTAATTGATTGTGTACCTTGACGGCTCCATCGACGGCTGCAGTTCTTCAGACATAGGCTTGCTACGATCCATTGTTTCTAACGCGAACATCAGGGGTTGTGGTCTAGTGGTAAGACACCCTCTCACGGACAATATCCTTATCAAGTATTCTTAAACTCTATGAGAGGGAGGTCGGTGGTTCGAATCCGCCCTGCTCCATACATTTTTGCTTGTGTAACCTTGTTGGCCTTTGCAGCCTTACCTGCCCCTTCTTAGGTTTGTTCGTACCTAATGATTGTAACCGAGGCTTAAGGGGCTGTGGTCTAGTGGTAAGACGCCCTCTCTTGAAAAAATATCTTTACAAATCCCCCCCTGAAATCATGAGAGGGAGACGGTGGTTCGATTCCGCCCTGCTCCATACATTTTTGCTGCTCCCTACCGCCTGCACCTTTGCGGATCTTTGTCTCTGCTACCTCTGCGGTCCCATTTACCCTTCTTAGCTTTACTCGTACCTTATGTTTCCAACAGAAGCTCAAGGGGTTGTGGTCTAGTGGTAAGACGCCCTCTCTTGAAAAAGTATCTTTACAAATCCCCCCCTGAAATCAAGAGAGGGAGACGGTGGTTCGATTCCGCCCTGCTCCATTACCATTTTATTTTTGTGCTTCCTACCTATACTCACAATAGCTAAGCATAGCATATCAAATCTTTTCATAAAGATCCTCTTCCCGACAATATTAATTTAGTGTCAAATTTAATCACATAGTTGTCAGTATTTCAATTGTTTATCCGCGGCATCCATGATGCTACGAAAATGGAGCTACGGACCTAGGATCAAACAACCCTTTCTGTTATGTCATGTCACGATCAAAGCGGGTAGGCAATCGGTCTACATTTCGTGAGCCAGGAGGGCTGAAACTTCAGCCGTTACGAGTCAATGTCACAATGACAACACTTCGTGTGTGACTTGGGGGATTCTCAAAGTTCTTTGGCGCTTGCTCGTGCAACACACGAGATTCAAATTGTCGATCATATTCCCCTTCACATTAAAGACTTGGTTTACGACATTGGCAGCAGCTATGTATACTTCAGCGGAGAGTGCGGCCGATCAACTCGAGACTTCATTAAAACTCCTCAAAACATTTTCACTTACTTGACAACAGTCAGACGCATGCCTAAGGATCCCTCAATCAAACTCAGAAACTCTTCCTCATAGCCATTTACAGCAACTTCGTCGCATCATGCAGTTTCCGATCACCGTAGTCTTTTTCGCATCAGTCATGATCGGCCAGGTACTGGCTGGGCCAGTTTCTAGAGGTCTCAGATCCCGAACCCTGCCTGGTCTTTGAAGTGGCAGTTGTTCTCATGTTGACGTGTTATGCAGGCAGCTGCTAGAAAGCCATGCAAGGTCAAGATTGACGGCTTTGATGCGAACGGGAAGTGCAACGACGTGGGGCAGGCCTGGGTTGACAGCCCGCCAAACATCACGACCAACATACCCAGTGACGAGTGCAAATAACAGCTAACAACATCATTCGAAGTGGTTTGCAGGATGCTTTTACTCGGGGATAGGGGTCCCAGGCATGTAGTTCGGACGCCTGTCGGCTGGGAGCCGAGACCAGCGAGATAGCCTCTTCAACATGCTCACCAGATTGAACATCATTTCGAACCCTGGCGATAGGACTTCACAGACTCGATATATGTGACAGACACTATGTTACTTTCCATACGCCCCACGCTCCCATTGTGTTTTGTTGATGACGACACGGAGTTCGAAGCTCAAATTACAACTCACAAGATGCCAGTTCGCAAGCTGTGACGACGTATTTTAGCTCCAAGGCCCATTTCCTTTTCCGGTGATCGGAAGCGATGGATCTCATCCATGCCCGGCTAGGGGGCAGTGCTGCTTTCATGCTGGTAAGGCCCCGCACTCGGAGTCGGGAGAGTCGAGGCGGAGGCCGAAGCGGGATTCAGCGTCGGGCCCACGGCGTGCGTAGGTGCTCCGAGAGGTGGTTTTGATCATGCGAGTTGGTCGGTCTCTGTGTATTGTATAGTCTCTCGGGTTGCTCGTATTTCCGAATCCTGAAGCCGATCGCATGGATAATGGACATCACAAACATCCCTAATCACTGTTTCACCCGCTCGGCAAGTCTTACCCATCGTTGCGGGTCTATACGGTAGACAGCTTGATATACGATTACGAGCTAGTAGATGATAGATACGAAAAATCGATCTCCCAGATTGGAAAGCTGCTCAGGAATTGCAGGCAGGAATCACTGATTTGAATGGTTATGACATCCGAGAGAAAGCAAGATCCGCTAGTTCTCAATTAGGAAAACGAAGAGAGCTATGAAGCGGCAGCACACGCTCAACAGAGAGCTATTCAAGAACCAACCCGTCATCAAGAAAGCCCATCAAAAGCAAAAGATATAGGCCCTAACCAGGAATTGAACCTGGGACCTCTCCCATTCAAGGTGACCCTAAGGGAGAATCATACCGCTAGACCATCAGGGCGATGTGCTTTAGTAAGCAGTTGTTGACCTAGCGCCGATTTGGCAATCCTTGTTGCTACCGTCCGCCGGCGGCTGGATCTTCTGCTTAGACGAGGTTCAGGTGGCTGTTTCCCTGCTGTGTTTTCTGGCCTGAGAGATCATGTTCTACATAGGCTCTCTTGCTTCTTTCTATTTTCGCCTAGGGTTTAGAGGCGTTTACGAGATAATGAAAGGGGCTAACTGGAGCGACGCAGTCTGTGGCTGCTGCTAGCAGACCACATGTGACTAAGCTGGGTATCTTCGGCGATAATGGAGGAGCGGGGCTTATGACCGAAACATCGTGACACAGCGGCGTTTTGGCAGGAGGGAGCTGACGTGAGAACTTCATCTCTAGCAATGTGTCGGTGAGAGACCAGCATCCTGAGATCCACGTGCTCGTTCTGGCTACTTGAACTTGCGCGAGGAAAAGTCCTCTTCCCCTGAATCCGCACCAGTCCCATCCTCAACAGGGATCTTTCGCAGTGAGGGGCACTCTGATCTCATCCCACCTTCATCCCATCCACCCCTGCCTCTCCAGCACCATGGCCAAGCGCGTGTGCATCGTAGGTACGAACTCCCTGATACCTGCACACCGAATCATCTCGTTCACCGTGTCTCCCAGGCGCCGGGCCCTCTGGCCTCGTGGCCGCCAAAACGCTCCTCCACAACGCCCCATCCGGTGCCTTCACCGTGACCGTCTACGAGGCGCAGAAACGCATCGGCGGCCTCTGGCCCACGCGCCGCGAGGACACCGCCGGCCTCGTGCACCCGCTCATGGTCGCCAACCAGAGCAAGCACACGGTGCAGTTCAGCGACCACGCGTGGAGCGCCGAGGACCCCGAGTTCCCGCGCGCGTGGCAGGTCGGCGGATACCTGGAGCGCTATCTCGAGCGCTACAAGGGCGCCGACGTGAAGCTCGGCCACCGCGTTGTCAAGACGGAGCTCGCGGCAGATGGGACGTGGAGCGTCACGGTCAAGTCGGACGAGGGGGAGGAGACGAGCGTGTTCGATTATCTGCTCGTCAGTTCGGGCATTTTCGGGAAACCTGTCATACCGGACGTCGTCAAGGAGACGGAGGTCCCTGTGATCCACAGCAGCGAGTATCGCGACCTCAAGACGCTCTTTTCAGAAGGTGTCAAGGATGGTGGCAAGATCTTGGTCGTGGGAGGTCAGATGTCGGGCGTTGAGATCGCAGGAACCATCGCCACTCACATCTCTGCCGCCGTCAACGCACCCGGTCCCAGTTCTCTCCCAGGCGCGGACAAGCTCTCTGTTCACCACATCATCCAACGTCCAGTCTGGGTCTTCCCACTTCACACAACACCAAAGGTATGAACCTTCTCTCATGTTTCTCAACCTCGTTGACACCCTCTTCCAGCCGGCATCGGCAGCAGCACCCTTCCTCCCCCTTGACTTCCCCTCGTACAACCTCGGAAACAGACCTCACCCACTCGAAAATTCCCAAGGCCACATCACCCCGGGCGACGCAAAGCTCACCCACAGCATCTACGCCGCATCTCTCGGTCAAGACCAGTCCGAATTCTCCCCCTCCGTCGCCGTCACCTCCAACCACCGCACCGAACCCGCGTACCTCGCCGTCAGCGAGAACTACATGGAATTCGTCCGCTCTGGCCTCATCACCGTCTCCAACGGCAAACTCGTCTCCCTCACCGGCACCACAGCCTCCACCACCACATCCACCTCCGTCGAGAACATCGCCGCCGTAGTCCTCGCAACGGGCTTCGACTCGTCGTCGTCCCTCTCCTTCCTCCCCTCCTCCGTCCTCTCAACCCTCCAATACTCCCCCGACCACCCCAACCTCCCTATTGCCCTCTCCTTCCACGGAACCCACGTCAAAGACCTCCCTACCCTCGGTTTCGTCGGCTTCTACCGATCACCCTACTGGGGCGTCATGGAAATGCAAGCCCGCTTCCTCGCAGCCCGCTGGACACCCTCCTCCCTCGCCCCGCCGCCACCTAACCTCGCGTCCGCCCTGCTCGACGACGCCTCCGACTGGCGCACAATCTCCTTCCGCGACGACCCCCGCGTATCACAATTCCCAATGGGCGACTACGCCTATCTCATGCAGGAATTCTCCTCCGCCCTCTCCATCCCCATCTCCCCAACTCCGCAACCGCTGACACCTGCGCTGCCTCACAACAACAAACCAATGGACATTCTCACACCGGCGCGATACCTCTCTCCTCTCGCCACCCCTTCCGCGAGGGAACAAGCCGAATCATCCCTCTCGCAAACGGCCGCCACTGCCGTCGCGGGCCTGACTACCCCCCGTTTCGTGGCCAAGGCCGTCTTCCGCTCCCTCCTTGGAACATGGCGCCTCGAACGAACCCTCAAATCGCGGTTACCCAGCCACCCCAGCGGACACTTCAGCGGAACCGCCAAATTTCTCCTCCGCGACAAGACCCCCGACGGTCTGAAATGCGTCTCGGACCCGAGTTCCACTCCTTTGGCTTCTGACGACGATGACGACCAACCGGCGAATGAGTATCTCTACGTCGAAGACGGCGAGTTCCGCGCCGACAACGGTCTCCTGTTCCGCGCAACACGCAGATACGTTTGGCGGTACGACGAGAAGAAGGATAGCATCAGCGTATGGTTCGCCAAGACAGACGACGCGAAGAGGGCGGACTACCTCTTTCACGAGATCGAGTTCCAGCCGCCGCCCGAGGGAGAGAAGGATGGCTGGAAGGCCAAGGCGGGCCACCTGTGCATTGATGACTACTACAACGTCAACTACGATTTTATCTTCAAGGCTGTGAACTTGAAGGAGTGGAACCTGGCGTACACGGTCAACGGGCCGAAGAAGGACTACACCATTGACGGTGTGTACAGGCGGTAGAGTTGGGGATCGTTCTGCGAAGTCGAATCAATGGCCGCGCACAGTGGTACGGTATCCAAGAAATTGACCTTGACTTTGAGGGCAATGACAGTCTATAGGGTATTCTAGGTACGGGTACTGTTAATCATTCTAGTGAGACACGTCTTTACTCTCCATCTGCCTTCCAGGCCTGCTACATCCAACTTCAACGGAGCTCAATATCCATCCTGGCAATCCGCTTGACAGCGCCTCCAAGGTCGACAGTGACAGTGTCCACAACCTTTTTCTTGGGCTTAGGAACCGGAACCACGGGCCCGACAGCCAGGCTTGGGTACTGGCAAGACGAGTTCCCCTGGCTGGGCGGCAGAGCCAGCGGCGGCATACCACCGGTAGGGGCTCCGTCGTATGCGTCAATGGGATACTCGTCCCTGCGTGCGTATTCTTCAATGATGGGCTCGGCGTCGAGCATCTCGATATCGGCCTCAGCGTCGACCTCTCGTAGGACTCGGCCACGTGGGTAGGCGTGCCGCATGAGGCGAGGATGTGTCGATCGTCTCATGGCTGGTTGCTGGTGAGGGAGCTCATATCGATGGCGCGCAGAACTCTCCAGCATGGGGTATGCCGCGCGTTCGAGATGATTGAACGGGGAACGAGACATCAGCTGTGGGTGCCTGCCGTCCATTCTCCAGGAGCGACCCCATCCATCAGCACTCCAGGCCCAGACGATATGATACGGCCGCGTCTCAACGGCCAACCTGACAATACCCGTGCAGGTTGTGACGGTCATGCCCTCAACATCAAGCGGAGGCGGTCGTGACGAGTGGTGCTCAAACGGATGGAGTAGCTCACGACCCCAATCGTGGTGTCGATAACCGGATCGCCAATGCCCACCGTGAGGCATGTCAACAGAATGGCGACGGCGACTGGACAGGGTTCGCATGATGTCCCGAGGCACACTGTAGGATACAAGCACCTGCTGCTGTCCCTCGTCGTTGGCGTCTTGGTATGATGTTGGGAAGACGGCGGCGATTCGCACTCCATGCCTCACGTCGGGAGCAACTGCGAAAGTAGTCGGTGTCAACGAGGTTGCTTCGGGAGGTGGGCGAAAAACGATCTTCTTCCGTAGGCGAGTCGTCGCGGAGGAAGAGGCGTCGCTTCCCATGCACAGCAGACCTGCCCGAGGGTCGACGAAGAGGATGTGGTGGCCGTCGCCCAATGGCGTGGGCCGGGAAACGTCGACGTCCTCGGCATACGGCCCTGCCCTGCTGTGGAATGGTCTTATGTCTCGAGGTCGAGCCAGCGCACCGGGATGGGCTGCGTATGCGTTTGGATAACGATTGAGGTGAGGTGCTCCGGCGTAGACGTTGAACATACTGTCGTGATAATAGCGGTGTCTTCAATCTTGGGAGCAGACGGGCAGAGGAGCCTAGGTAGGTGATAGGGATGAAGATGGAGAAGTGTATGGTCAGCCGTGTTGCGAGGGGTGGGCAAAATGGTATCGGTCAACGACAAGAAAGGGAAGCCACAAGGGTGCTGGAGGAAGTTTCATTCAGTGCATCGAGATGCATGGTTCCTGCTTTTCTCAGTGCATCGTTTCAAAGCCAAGTCGAGGAAGGGGCCATCATCTCCAGGCTGCACACGGAAGCCATACGGAAGGGCAATCTTGGCTGAAAGGGACAGACTCCATGATATGATGATTTCTGTCTCTGGAAAAAGAAAATAGCGAACACATTCAAATAGTAGCAGTCGCAACTCGAGAAAAGGGGGAGAGCGCTGCGAGAATTTGTCACAAATGCGATATATATGACTTTATGGTGAACTCACCCAACAACAGTTGGTCGGTTAGCTCAGTTGGTTAGAGCGTGGTACTAATACGACATCCGCCGTGTTAAGTAATGCCAAGGCCGGGAGTTCAAGCCTCCCACTGATCATCTTTTGACAGTATGTGTTATGTGGACGGGATTATTTTTGCCTCGCTCCACTCCCTGGTTGGCAGAATCTGCCAATATCATACATACATAATGGGGGGTTTTTTTTTTGGTAGAGTCATAATTTCCGCTCGCAATCTTTGTCCTCTACCTCTTGTCTGCTTGGAGCAGCCTTGCTGAACCTGTCAATGGTACACTAGGCCAATGGCGCCTCGAAAACTCTGCGACCCAGGCCGGCTTGAGCGCTCGGTGCCGACTATGGAGCCCACTGAGTCGGTAAGTGTCGGCCATCGTCGGCTGGTGATAACTTCGGGGACAATGTCCAAGGTATCCATGACTACCTGACACTTGTGCTATCTCTTTTGCGGCAATCACTAGCAAAGTCCGGGTTTGGGCGTATTCGTTTGTGTGGAAAGCTTCAGGCAGACTCTGGGCGAGGCGTGTGCTCGCTGGCTATTGTAGGGCACATCTTCAGGCTTTATGGCGAGTGTGAAACCCCAAGCATATTGCGAGCTTATTGAGTCGACAATGACTCATGAACCGAATGAATAGACAACGGCAATCGCCATACCAGAAGTGCTGTAGCTCTTCAAGCCGGGTGAACATCTTCGACGCGACCGACATCATCCCCTATGCCAATAACGAGGCCCAAACCTCACTGCCTTCTTGCTCACGACTCAGCACACGGCAGAAGTTTTACGACGACACAACGGTTATCAATAGCATCATATTGAGTACCAGCCCTGTTCATGGTGACGAATTTTGCGCTACTTCAATGTTCTGGGCCTGTACTAAGTTTCCATCCTGGTGCTGGACTGGATTTACATGCATATGGCCATGGGCATTATGATCGTATATCGGAGTAGGTCAAGGGTCTTGACGAAAGTACAGGCCACTCATATGTGATTGTGAGGATCACGGCTGTAGGCAGCAGGCTCAAAATAGGAGATGGGTTGTGATGACCTGTAGGTTCAGGTCTAGATAGAAGATGTAATGTGGAGAAGAGGAAAGAGAGATCGCGCTATGTGAGCAGCGCGTCGCCGCAAGAAAAGGGGTCATGGCTTCGCCATGCCTTGTGATACCCTTGACACCACCCTGGCACGCGATCCCGTAACATGATTTGCGTCCTACAAGTCCACTACAAAGCATTCATTCCCTAATACGGCGTGGCAAGCGGGCTTTTAGCGACCTGCGCGACTGGACTTGAAGGTGTAAGTCCCGTCCTCGCGTGCATGGGCACTTCCAATTCTGGTCCCTCTAGCACTGTAAAATGCCAGCGTAATGACGTCTTGGGTCTCGTTGGGATCTTTGTTCGACTTGTGGGCCATTGCACCCCTCTCAAGCATTAGTAAGGTACAATGGAGGGGAGGAAACGATCACTTGGCCCCGGATGTGTGGACCATCCTACTGACCTGACTCTCGATCGTACTCGCCACAATCTGTACGTTTTCTGCCCAATGCGCTCCGCTTGTCTCGTTTACCTGTTTGACATCTTGCAAAGAAACTTTCCCAACAAGCTCCAATAGTTTTCGGGCCGTAGTAGTAAATCCTCGAACAGACATTCTGAAGATGTGTAGATAGCGAAATTGGAAAACGAGAGACACAGTAACCGCGAGTATTTCAAGAAGATTTTGGGAACTATTTATTCAATTGACTTCTCGCCCGCGTACATGGTCACCCAGCCTGGTTATGAGTGAGTGACTATCTAAATCGCAAAAATGAAGTGGACAGAGCGCGGTTGGGCGGCAAGTAAAACTGTTATCCCATCCCGCGATAACCAATGAAACATACAGCAAGCCGCTTAAGGCTCTGGTTGCTTCCAAACGAGCAGCCGAAGAGAGCTACTCTCCAGTTATATCCGGAAATAGTCACGAGTTCATAACCAAGCGCTTAGAGCCCCTGGTTCGCATACAATATAGCTTACTCACGGCAAGAGGAGAACGATTTGGAATGAGTACCTGTTCGTCTGAGCGCCGCGACAGAGTGGGGGCCGATGTGACCTCGAGGCGCGCGCAAATCTCTAGTGCGTAATTGGCCACCGTCCCACAGCCACGTTTGGGGGAAGTTCCGAGGAATATCCGGACATGACGTTCGGTGCCACTAGATTCCCATTACCAAATCCACTCATCAGTAAACCCGTTACGCATATGCTCGAGAGCGGCTGTCATGGCGCTTCACCGAGTCACCTGCCGACGACTTCGCCGATCTGTTTCGTTGGCTCTCTACAAGTATTCCTTTCCACCTCAGGCTCAGAAGACAATGGCTTCGGCAATCAGCTCCCTTGCTGCCAAATTCAGGCCGTTCCAACGTCCGTGGTCAGCGCCCCGAGCGCTCCCAGCCGCAGGATTCGATGTCATCGAGCAGGACCAGCTTGTCGAGGAGGAAAAAATGCCAGAGTACATCTCAGAACACTTCTATCCTGTTCGACTTGGGGAAGTCTTCGGCGACCGATTTCAAACCGTGGCGAAACTTGGCTATGGCTCATCCTCCACCATTTGGCTTGCGCGTGAATCGTGATCTGCAGTGGGTATGTTAGTCTTGATGTGGTATTCTGCTAATCGTTGAGCATAGATATCATCAATATGTGGCTCTTAAAATCTACATTCACAATTCAGCCCAGCATCGCGAGCTGCCATTTTACAAGCACTTAGACAAGTATCTCCCAAGCCGGCACCCTGGTGCAAAAAATGTCAGAAAGCTACTCTCTTCTTTTGAAATAGTCGGCCCTCATGGCAAGCATGCCGCGCTCGCTCTTCAGGTTTCTCAAATGAGCATTCGTGATATGGATATAGTGTTTATGGACGGGCGTGGATATAGCGAGGGGTTCGTGAAGGGAACCATCAAGGAGCTTCTCGAGGCGCTTGATTTCCTGCACACCGAGGTACAGTCCGTACATACTGGTACGTGTGTGCTCCCTGATACCAATCTTCCCATGCGTTTGCAGAACAAGCATGCCAGGCAACCAGACATCGTAGCTGATACAAGACCAGATGTTCATCCCGGCAATCTGCTCCTCGGGACAAATGACGATACTCTCTTCCAAAAACTGGAGGAAAATGAGCTCTCGAGCCCCGTTCCTCGCAAGCAACTTGAAGGCCGAACTATCTACCTCTCTCGACTGATGAAGCCAAAGGCGGGGCCGCTACTGCTTGCCGACTTTGGAGAAGCCAGACTTGGCTCTGGTCCCCACGCTGGCGACATCATGCCAATCATGTACCGGGCCCCAGAGACGCTCTTGCACATCCAATGGGGCTGCCCAGTCGATATCTGGAGCGTAGGACTTACGGTATGTATTCAGATCAAATCACAGTTCCACTGACAGATTCCTTAACCGCTCCTTCTCTGTCCCAGGCGTGGGATCTCCTTGAAGGAAAGACGTTGTTCAGCGCCCGCAAAGAGGATGGCAGTTTCTCGGACGGCGTTCACTTCGCTGAGCTCATTGCGGCACTGGGCTCACCGCCCGTCGAGCTCCTCAACCAGCATCGCAATCGAGCGCTCGAGTACTGGGATGCACAAGGTTTGTTTAGTAGAATCCCTTACAGTTCAGTGACGAATCCTTGTCAGGGGAAGTCTGACCATGGTCTTTCAGGAAACTGGAGCAAATTTGTGCCTATACCGAGAGAGAAAACCCTTGAGGCAATGGAGAGCAAACTTGAGAACAATCTCAAGTTTCTGCGATTCATTCGAAGGGCTCTGACGTGGGATCCAAACGCTCGGCCTACGGCGAGGCAACTTCTGCAAGACCCATGGTTGACAGACTAGATTGGGACTGACAAGCGAGTATTCTATGGTGATTTGTCCTCAGGGTAGACGATGAGAAACTGTCGGTTAGGATCGGGTTTTTCCTGTTACGTACGGCTTAGTTGAAGCAAAGCCAGAGGTCAATGGCGTAATATTCAAGGGCAACAGCCTCGGAAGGTTCCACTGTTCGGCTCTTGCGGGTCTTTGCCGGATGAAGGGGGCCTGCTCCCTTCGTCCAACCGACGCAGACAGCGATATCCCAGACATGGATATGCTTCAACCCCCAAAATGAGCTGGATTAGACTTTTCAGTTCAAGTGGTGAATGAATTATGAGACGACGTGCGTGAGAAATAGGGGCCGTCTCTATTCAGTAGGGAAGAAGACACTGGAGCGATGGTGAAAAAAGGATGCAAAAGGACCCAAAGTAATGACGACACCCCGAACACATCCCGAGTTTTCTCCCCCTGGCCCTCAGCCCTGGGAGCCCAAAGGAGGCCCACATCCGGCAACCCCCGTCGAACCCAACGCCAAGACCAGTCAGAATCATTCCCTTTTATTTCCAGCCCCGTTCAGCCCGCTAGACTAGCTGTTCCCTGGAAAAAAGACGAAGATAATTTAGCTCTGGATTCGCCGGACAGAGCCGCAGGACCATTGAGGCCACGAGAACCGAAGAGTGAAAGAAAAGGGCGCGCCGACGGGACTCCCCGCCAATGAAGCGCAGCCATGAGATGTCTGCCATCCCTGCGTGCGCATTGTATCGGCTGGGAAACGTTAGCGACTGGGATGAAGCTTTTCACGAGTTTCCGTACCAGCGAGAAAACAGTCACAACTCATCCTTTCCGACCCGGGAATAGCTTCATCTCAGCTAGGCTGCCCTCAGGTCTGAAATAGCGAGCACAGACTCTCCTGTCAAATCTTGCTGCATAGTAATCACATCAAGTACCCATCTCATCGTTCATTTTTTCTCACCCCTCTCCCCCCTGCCGCTGACTGAAAACACTGCAGCAACCTGCAACCATGACACTGCAGCTTATCGCAACCTCTCCCAGCGTCTCCGAGATGGTGTATCTCTCGACGATCTCGCGATGGTGACATTACTCAACCTCCTGTACGCTCCGGTCTCCAAACCTTTCCAGCAAAAGGGAGACCACAAAGGCGACGATCGCCGGAGACGAAAGACGCGACCTGGTCTGTTGGTTGACATCAGTGGGGAATCACCATGACCAAAACCAGACGCCAGGACGTAGCGATCCCACATGGACACCTCACACTACATTCACGGGCCCTTCGAGACCAGCTCTGTGATACACGCCCAATCTCTCTCACGCAACAGACTAGATCCCAGCCAAATCTCGTCGGTCCCATGTTATTTTGTCCCAGGTTGCCCAAAACATTGGCCCAAGCGGACGGGAAAAGCGGGTCCCCGTCGAGCGCCGGTGGGTACCCCGAATCCCGCGCCGCCGCGAGTTTGCGATTTCGACGCCCACATATAGACCGAATTGCGACCGGATCCCAGGCCCTGTTTAAAGCGTAGCTGAGCAGTGTACGTAGTTCAATCAGATTTCTGGCCCTGGTGAAGGACTATAAAGACGTCCGCGTGCCCCCCTTTCCATCCGTGTGCTTGGAAGAAGAAGTCCTGGTTCCTTGAGCATACAACACATCCCGGGTCTCACCCACACCCGCCACCTCACTGTCTTTGAGATCTCTTTTACTATCTTTCCAAGCCCATAATCAGTAGCTTCGCATCCAGTAACCACCTCAGTAATCCATCTGTGACCAGACAGATCAAACCGCCAACATGGATCGCTCCTCAACATCCTCAACAACCCTCCCACCAGACTCACCCCCGCGGGAATACGCCTCCGTAACAGCCTCGCACACCCGCACACCCTCCAACCATGCCACCGCAAACCGCCGCTCCTCCGCCGCCTCCAACGTCCTGCACCCGGTCATCACCAAAGAAGCCGCCGCGGACCCGGACCTCGACGTCAACCTCCCCTACCGCACCCTCTCCCCCAACGCCAACCTCGACGAGTACCGCGTCGAAACCACCGCCGGCGAGATCCCGGGCCCGCCAAACTCGCCGTACAAACTCGTCACCTTCACCCCCAACGACCCGCAGAACCCCAAGAACTGGAGCAAGGCGTACAAGTGGTACTGCACAATGGTCGTCGCCCTGACGTGCTTCGTCGTCGCCTTCTGCTCCTCCGTCATCACCGCCGACATCGCCGGCGTGGCCGCCGAGTTCAACGTGTCGGAGGAGGCCGCCCTCGTCTCCATCACCGTCTTCGTCGTCGGCTTCGGCGTGGGGCCCATGGCCTTCGCGCCGCTGTCTGAAATCTACGGCAGGCAAATCATCTACGCGTCGACCTTGCTCGTGGCCGTCGTCTTCATCATCCCCTGCGCCGTGGCCAAGAATCTCGCGACTCTCATCGTCTGCCGCGCCATCGACGGCGTCGCCTTCTCCGCTCCCATGACGCTCGTCGGCGGCACGCTGGCGGACATGTGGCGCAACGAGGAGCGCGGCGTCCCCATGGCCGCCTTCTCCGCCGCTCCCTTCATCGGTCCAGCCAGTACGTTCTTCTCTTTCACTTACATGAAAACCCCCCCAGCTGACAAGTTTCCCAGTCGGCCCTCTCGTAGGCGGTTTCCTCTCCGACGCAACCGGCTGGCGCTGGCTCTACTGGATCCAGCTCATCCTCGCCTTCGTCGTCTGGGTGCTCATCTCCTTCACCGTCCCCGAGACCTACGCGCCCACGATCCTCTCCCGCCGCGCCGCCAAGCTCCGCAAGTCCACCGGCGACAGCACCCACGTCACCGAGCAGGACATCGACCTGCGGCCCCTCTCCGAGCGCCTCGGGATCTTTCTCGTCCGCCCCTTCCAGCTCCTCTTCCGCGAGCTCATCGTCTTCCTCATCAGCATCTACATGTCCGTCCTCTACGGCCTGCTGTACATGTTCTTCGTCGCCTTCCCCATCATCTACCAGAAGCGCAAGGGCTACTCCGCCTCGTCCACCGGTCTCATGTTTATCCCCCTCGCCGTCGGCGTTCTCTGCTCCGCCGCCTGCTCCCCCTGGGTGAACAAGCACTACCTCACCCTCGTCAAGAAGCACAACGGCAGTCCGCCCGCCGAGGCTCGCCTCATCCCCATGATGCTGAGTTGCTGGTTCATCCCCATCGGTCTCTTCATCTTCGCCTGGACGTCCTACCCGCAACTGCACTGGGCCGGCCCCGCCCTTGGTGGTTTCCCCGTCGGTTTCGGCTTCATTTTCCTCTACAACTCCGCCAACAATTACCTAGTCGACAGCTATCAACATCAGGCCGCCTCCGCACTCGCCGCAAAGACGTGTATTCGTTCCTTCTGGGGTGCCGGCGTGGTTCTCTTCACGGAGCAAATGTACGATCGCCTCGGCGATCAGTGGGCCTCCAGCCTGCTTGCCTTCATTGGTCTGGCGTGCTGTGCCATTCCCTTCCTGTTTTGGGTGTACGGTGCCAGGATCAGGGCGAGAAGCAGGTACGCCTTCTCTGGCGATGACGAGGACACGTCCGGTTCCGACGAGGAGAAGGCCAAGCCCGAGAGGACGAATGCCCTTGCCCCCGTTCGCACATTTGAAGCGCAATGAGTGAGTCTCTGGTGCATCACATATTTCGCACATTCCTCAGCCGTTCTTGGTTCGTCTGGCGCAACAAGGGCGTCAAGATCCTGACTAGGGCGGTATATTAGATCAGAGTAAAGTATCATACCCCACGGCAGTATAGCCGGTAATAATCGTAAATGAGTTTTCACAGTCATACAATTTTACGCACGTTGGATGCCCTTGAGTATGACAGCATGACCCTGAAATGTCACTGCATGATGTCGGGGTGATGGCACGTGGGTCATAGGAGTCATTTATTCGTAAGTCGTGATCCATAACAACTGTCTTTCGCCTCTTGAGGGTAGGGTATCCATACCAGGTTCAGTCGTCCCATGTACCAGCTAGACAATGCGTACCGGCAGAGACTCTCTTCGAGACATGGTAAACTCCTCCTTCACCAGCGAGTTCTGGCATTTGCGCCCCAAGATGAAGTCCTCGAGGTTGCGGAAGGTACACTCGGCAATCTCCTGTAGAGCTTCCTCGGTGAAGAAACCCTGGTGGCCGCAAATCAAGACGTTCGGGAACGTCATCAGGCGGGTAAGGACATCATCATCGATGATGTGGCCTGAGTGGTCGTTGTAAAAGAGGTCACCCTCGCCTTCGTACACGTCCAGCGCCAGTCCACCGAGATGCTTACTCTTCAGGGCGCGGGTGACGGCCTTAGTGTCAATCAGCCCTCCTCGCGAAGTATTGACCAGCAGGGACCCGGGCTTCATCAACTTCAGCGACTCCTCGTTGATGATGTGCTTGGTCTTTTCCATCAAGGGGCAGTGCAAGCTGACAAAGTCGCACTTTGGCAGTAACTCCTCAAGAGGCAAGTACTCCCCAATTTGCTTGAAGGCATCCGACTCGTAGGGGTCAAAGGCGTAGATGGTACAGCCGAAGCCTTTCATGATGCGGGCCATAGACACACCAATGCGCCCGGTGCCGATGATACCGACAGTCTTGCCATGCACTGTCTTGCCCAGGAGGCCATCGAGGTTAAAGTTGCCCTCTCGAGTTCGGTTGTAGGCTCGGTGGGTGCGTCGGTTGAGCGTCTGCAGCAGCGAGACTGCAAACTCGGCGACGGCTTCGGGAGAGTAGGACGGTACGTTGGCGACGAAAATGCCGAGCTTCTCGGCAGCCTTGAGATCGACGTTGTTGAAGCCGGCGCAGCGGAGCAAAACGGCCCTCACACCAGTCTTGTGCAGTTCTTCGAGGACGTCGGCGGTCACCGAGTCATTGACAAAGACGCAGACAGCATCGATGTTCTTGACAAGGGACACTGTTTCGGAGGAGAGGGAGAAATCGTGGTAGACGACCTCGACGTCGGACGTTTCAGGATTGCTCGCGGTGTGCTTCTTGAACTCCTCCTTTCTGGCCTCGTACTCGGCGCCGATATACTTCTTGTCGTAGGCCTTGGTGCTAAAGACGGCGAGCTTCATGGTGGCGGTAGGAGTATATCGAGGCAATCAAAGCGAACAGAGGGGCAATGACAAGGACAGACGACGAAAAGATGTACGAGAGGAAGACGTGAAGGCGAAAAGATGGACGATGGACGATGGACGATGGACAATGGAGAGAGAGAACGTCGAGGTATTTTCAGAAGCCCCAGCCGAGGTACCTGTGGTAAGGTAGGTAGCCAAGGAAAGGACGAGTCACCCCCTTGGCGCCTGCCATTCGCCGCATTCATCATTCCGCGATAGCTCCTTCCCGTGAACTCGGTAATTAGTGAGCTCAGTTGCGAGCTGTAGCTGAACAAGTCCCCTGGCAGTAGCAGCTAGGCGGCGATGACGTGGACGGACCCCGCTGACGCTGCCACAGATCAAGCTGGTCCAATGCTGCAATGGCCTGAGCCAAGGGCTACCCCGCTATGTATGCATTCCTCTGGGCACACCGGTAAATGGGGTTTTTGCACATATTCTGGATTAGGCATCTTAGCTACGTACTTGCATGTGCGCCTTGAGCAAATACTCCGTCTAGATCGGAGGGTAAGTAATCAAGTGAGCAGATGACGATTCCGAGGAGGGAAAATGTGTCGTTGACGTGGTGGCAATGATCATGACGAAGGCGTGCTTGAGGGCTACGTTTGGGCACCGTCCCGAAACACTTTGTTCATTTGTACGCTAAAATCATATTTACAGTCCTTATCCTGACTCCTTCGTCACTCTCTACTTGTTGCTGTTATCCGTTTGCTGTCGCCAGATGTGCGTGTCTCCCAGGCTCATCGAGCTGTCCGACGCTCCTACCGACGTGTTCGCAGGCGCGTTCGGCGACTCGGCTGGCCCGCTTTCTTCGTCAGAGACATCCGACGTGGGCGGGGGGTCCTGGTAAATCCATGGCTGCTGGAGTCTGCGGCAAATGTCAGTTGCTGGCTTCGCTTGTTCCGCAGTAGGACGATACATACTTTGACGTCAGGCTTGGGTTAATGAACTTTTTGCCCTTCTCCTTATCCTCGTCGATGGTACTACCGCGTCTGAGCAGACCTTGGGCAGGTCGAGGGCCTTCAAAGTCCTCATCAACAACAGCGACTTCGTCAGCATCAGCCTGCGATCGGATGCTCCGAAGAGAGATAACTCGAGTCAGAGGCTCGAAGCGCCGCGCAAAGTAAAAGCTGTACCATATCGTAAAGACGATGAGAGGCAGCACCAGGATAGACTGCACCCAGCCACTCTGGACGGCCATGAAACTAGAGAGGATCACTTCAGACACCACCAGCCCCAGTATGATCCGGTACGCGATGAGCCTCCAAGCTCCTCCGGTGGCATGCTGCGGCTGGTCCATGGCGTACAGCAGCTGGTACTTGTACGTGAAGTAGCCAAAGACGAAGTACACCAGACCCACTGTCAAGACGAAAGGGCTGTAGCTCAAAGTGCTGTAGATCTGACAGAGCATAAAGACCAACAAGGCCGTCGGGAGGTACAAGCCGTAGGTAAAGACAGGCGGCTCCATGATGTCTGCAAAGTCCCTCGGGGTCTTGGCACCCAGCCGCTGTAGAAAATAGTAGAACACGCTCCCAAACTCGGCGAGTCTGACCGGGAACAGGCCCAGACCCTGAAGCATGATGAAGTTGGTGTAAAACACGCCCATTCTCTCAATCTGGGAGCCAATCAACCTTGCCATCTTGTCAGGGCTGCCCCAAGACTTCTTGACGTCGTCAAAGATGGCCGCGATCCCGAACGCGGAGCTGGAGATGGACAAGACCAGGAAAATGTTGACAAAGGTGAAGAAGAAGTTCTTGGACACCACCGAGAGCTCCACGTCTCCCTTGGATATCATGCCTTGCTGGTACGAAAGTATCCAGTACAGATATGGTACCAGGAAATTGAGAAGTGTCACGAGGCCCGTCGTGAGCGAGTACTGCACTGCGCTCGCCAACAATGGAAAGTTTTCCAAGGCGCGAACGACGGAACTGAACTGCTGGCTGAAGTTGCAGTAGTTGAGTATACCTGCAATCGCCGTCAAGACCGCCACCCAAAGCACCGACAGAATCGCGACGAAAATGGTGATCGTCCATGACCGAAGTCGCCGAATTCCTCGGGGCGCGTATGTGTTCGGCCACATGACATCCGTTGGGGACGGCGCGGGCTTGGACAAAAACTGTCCCGGGCGCGGGTCGATGCGAGCTTGGATCAGCATCTGGCAGGCGGCGATCGAGTCCATCGTGACAAAGGCTTGTGCCGTCGGGGCGTAATCCTTTTCTCTGGCCTGGTAAATCTGCTCGTCAAGGCGCCGCAGCTTCTCCTCGTAGTAATCGATGGCATCAACCTTGCGGCTTTGAAATTTGAGGAACCCATACCACAAGCGAACTTTGGGTCGCTTTCGATCGACGTACTCGGGGCGTAGCTCGCCGTGACCCAGCAGTCTGCCATTTTCACCCGCCTCTTCGTCGACCTCGTCCTCACGTGGCTCTAGAACTGAGGGCTCGGCCTGTGGGTCTCGTAGGCGCTGGACGACTTTGGGAAGTGCTGCTTGCTTTCCAAGAAAGACGCTCCAACTCTCTTCCAGCTTGCCAAGAAGCCCCTTTCTCTTCTCCATGAGCGAGTCTAGCTCCCTCCAGTCGCGTACGAGGCTGACGCTCTCAACCTGACCAACATTGAGGTTGTCAATCAGGCTTTTGATCTTGTCCTCGGATCGCATTTTCTGGGGGACGCCGGATATGCGAAGAGTTCTGTCTGTAATTGTAGACTGAGAACCGAGATACTCCTGGCGGACGTGAATGATCCTGACCGTCTCCCTGTTCAATATGTAGAGCGTGACGCCCGTGAAAAAGTAAAGAAAGACAAGGTACGCCCAGAGGAAGTCTTTTGTGCGATCCTCCTTTATAATTCGAAAGCTGCCTTCGAGCGAAAACTCGTAGTTTTCAGGCAGCTGTTGCATGCCGTAGGCTGTGGGCTCGGAGTCGCCCCATTCGGGAATGCGGTCGAAATGGACATTGATGGGCAGTATAACAGTATAGGCGAAGAAAGCCATGATGGACAGGATTCGAATGGCGGTCTTGAAGAATGACAGAAACTTTTCGCAGTTAGCATGGCGTGCGTACACCAGGACTACGAGCTTCAACGTACAACGAATGCGTCAAGGCCGGCAGAGGCCAATACTTGCTCTTCCGTCACGCGATACAGGACAGGCATCCATCCGAAGAAGGTATTGGGAAGCGCAGGGGGCCCAATCTTGGGGTCAAGTCGGCGTTTTCGCGCGGCGTACAATGTCGGCCATCTCGGGCGGAGGATACAGAACGTGACGAAGCCTGGGATTGCGAGCAAGAGTGAAAGCGCAAACTGGATCGGGATCGCGCTGGTGGACTCGGACGTATTGACGGTTTTGCTGGTATTCCCGCACTGAGCCGGCTTGTCCTCGAAGAGGGCATCCATCATCGGTCGCTCTTGATCTCCTGTGAAGGTAGCAATGGATGGGTTAATGTGGTGATGCAGCTGAACAGGCTGGTTGGGCTAGGACCTCGTGGCAGAGGTCTCCACCTACTCAGGCGTGTGACGTAGGCTGGCCTTAGGTAGTGAGCAAGTATGCTGGCTACCTAGGTTGATTATGTAAGAATGGAGAGGGCCGATAACGATAACGATAACGACTGATGGCCCTCGAAGAATAGTACAGCACTGGTAATGAATGTTTCGATTGACAACGGTCATGCTTCGACTTGACAGTCCAACCATTATTTCGACGCGACGAAAGCAATGAATATCTGCCTAAGAGGAGTCACGACTTGCGTTTCGCTTATTGTCAATTGCAGCAGGCCTTGGGGCATCTGTTCGCGCTGAATAATACAAGAAATACGGATGGACGTGAGTACACATGTTGAAGATGCATACACAATGTGATCACTATTCCCCTACTTTTACGGATACACGCCCATGAATCGTGAAGCATTACGCCGGACGGCGAACAAGTAGCCAATCCGGCATCGCGTCCGGAATATGGAGTCCAGGGTTAGACGGTGATGCATGTCTCGGGACGGGGCCCAGCGCCGGACATGGTATGCCTGCCACGTTTGAACTATGTTAATTATCTGGTGGATCGAGCTGCAGACAATCCCCAAACGCTCGAGGCATGTTGTGGAGAGGTGCAGCCATGGCTGGTGAAGCTAAAAGTCAAAATCTACCCTGTCACCCTGTCTGGAAGATACTTGGACCTAACTGCCCACATTGGCCATGAGAAAACACAGCCTGGACGGGCCGTTGTATGGATACTGAGATGTTGAATACGGGAGGAACTTCATACCGCTCAGAAGTGCCGATCCCGCCCAAACATGCGCGAACGAGAAGTTGGTACGTCCAGAAAATTTGGATTCACGACAATAAGGGTTTGTGATTGCATGTCGCAGGCATGCGCAGGCTCACCCAGAAGCTGCCGACGCACTGGCGAAGAATGTTTTCACCGCGCTGCTGGCTGCGTACTCCGTACACTAACAAGTTATGTAGCGTCCCCAGCGTTGAAGGGGAAGAGAAAGACAAAGACATGACGGAAGTTCGCCGTCATCAGCCACCCGGCTTGTCCATTGCTGCTTGCAGCTCACGAGTTAGACTGGCGGTATTGAGGAATATAGATGATTGACAATATCCTCGGATAGTTTGGCTGCTCTCTTCACCACAGTCACTGCCGTGGAGCGCTCAGCAGGCACATCGACAAATCCATAGCCATGGCCCCTGGTGAGACGGAGACGAAACAAAGTAGCAACCAGACTGCTGGCATTTATTCGCGAAGCACAGGTGAACGACCGGCAATCGTCCCGTCGGCACTTGATATGAGTCGACCTGGGTGCTGCCGTACTCAAGTAGGCGGTGTAGCGCACCGGCGATGGCGGTGCATCGTTAGCTTCGGGCAGGATGCGTCTGGCCAGCGTCCCTTCGGACCTCCAGATATGAGCAAACTTCACCGAGCGAGCGAGGTTGGAAGGGGTTTCGTCGCATCTTTTTTATCGACTGGCTTGGATTGGATGTATGTCGCTTGCGGGCCGCTGCTGACTTCGGAAGGTGTTCGTGTCCAGCGATTGTAAGGTATCTGTAAAAGCAACAAATGTCTGGAAGACCTCCCAGGCGTGGCTTGTCTTCTTCCCGTCGCTCACATGCCACTCGGTCCTTCCCTGCCGTGCCTGCCTACTTCATTGATCTTCCCGTCGTCCCTTCCTGCCTTCCTTCCTTCCTTGCTGCTCCCTTCCATTCCGCTCCTTCCCTTCCCTTCTCCAAGGTACCGCGTCCCCCACCCTCTCACTTTCTCTCTCCCCGGTTGTGTCTCTATTCAATAGGTAATTGAGACCTTTTAAAGCCCTACTGCAGTGTGATGCCCTGCACCTCGATGCCTCTCTTGCGGACCTAGGTATAGGATCCCTTACCTGGGTGAACTTCGGTGACTCCTCCAACTTTTGTCGGCCCACAGCACCTCGAACGGCCATCGGGTTTCCACCAAAACTCTCCGGTCCACTCATTCTCCCCAATTGACCACGAAAACTTCGGATACATTCAGTTTGCGGAAACCCCATCACCACCCCGCCATTGCCCCTCCATTCAGGCTTAGCATCAATCTACGAGCAATTGGATTGCAGGGATACACCCAAAACATTGAATATGGCCGAGGGCGACTTCATCTTCGGTCGTTCTGGCGACTATGTCGTCGTTACCAAGCCGAAGGGCATTGTCTTTGTCGAGGCCCGTTTCAAGGACAACGTGAGTCTTTGTGCTCCTGACGATGCTTGATACGGCATCTCCCCACCTTCTTGGTCACCTCACTCACTTACGACCAGCACACCCATACCGACAAAGGGTGTCGGCAGGTCAGTTCTTCTAGCTTACATCCCGACAGTGATTCCAGCTGCTGAATATTCTTAGGTCATGGCATTGCTCGAGCGAGAGCTGAGCCCTGACAGGCTTGATGGCAACACTATCATCACTCTCGAAACAGATCTTTTGGGCACTGTCCGTACGTCTCGTCCATCAACCGTGTCTTCGCAAATTGGCCTGAGCTGACTCCCCTCCAGTATATGAAGGGGTTCCCAGGGATATGTTTCACTCGCTGCGTGTTGTCGAATTTCAGGGCCTAGATCCCTCTACCAACGTCGTGCCAGCCCGTGACGTTGCGATCAAGATCAACTTCTATGGCCTCAGTAATGAGGCCCCCATCACCTCCGACAACGAAGAGCGCACAATCCTTCCACGCGCGAAGCTGGATGGCCTCTGGGAGTTGTAAGGACATCATTACCCTTTCTAAGAATATTATTATTTACACCTGACTCCTTAGCTGTTGATTCTGATGAAGCGGTAGCTTGGTCATCGACCAGAACGATCGATCTCAGCTGTCGCGCTGGATCGCGAACTACGGTGAGTTGTCTTCATCGCCCGCATGTCGCCTTGCTGACGTATTCTGAGCGGCCATGATCAACCGGCTCCCTACCGAGTCTCACAATGTCGGTAATCGGCTCCTTCTCATCAGTGGCCCTGTCGGATCTGGCAAGTCGACGCTGGTGAAGGCCCTGGCCCACAAGCTCTCCATTCGCCTCGGTCAACGGTACTCAAAGGCATTCATGTACCGCTCTTTCTCTTATCATGGCTTAGATTTCGCCAAGGTCATTGACGACGCCCTTTCCAACCTTGCCCATCTCTTCATTGTCCTGTGCGATGATATCGAGGGCGTTGTTCGCCTTAGCGACGACTAGTGTTCAGAGAAACGTGCCAACTCCTACCTCACTCACCTGGAGCATCTGAAGAGAATACCGAACGTGCTGGTTTTTTGCACTTCTCTCGCAGGCCAGCCGCTCCAGCCCCGCTTCCTCGAGCAATGCGCACTCGTCGTCCAACTGCCGACGCCGACCGTAGCCCATCGATATAGCCTCCTGCGTCGCCAGTTCCAGGAGTTCGTAAGATTCAACATAATCACCGGCTATCACAACGATCTGTCTGAACTGCCACGTTACGTGGTGGCCAAACTTCAGTATTCCGTCCGTATCGTTGCGCCAGGTTCTCTGATTCTCGCTCTCGCGGACCAAATCCCCAACGATCGTTCCCTTAGATTTGTCAATCAGATGGTCTATCGCTCACTTCTCAGCTTCCTGGAGCCACCGTCATGCTCAAGCTGCAGTATTGAAACCACGGTGGACATTACCGCCAAGTACTTGAACTCTGTTCTGGTTTCGGAAGGCAAGGACAAGTTTCCCCATCAAAGTCAGTAACTTTCTCGTAAACCCTCCACATTACTAACAAAAAAAGCAGGTATGCGTCAGATGATCAACTCTCAATCGACGTAACCCGCAGGACTAGGCTGCTGCAGTTGGTTCCTTTAGAGGTTACATCGAGTGACCTGGTCTCAAGTGTTCGTCGCCTAAGATCTATGGGTAGTCGACCTTGACAGGTACTACGGAATATGCCTTGCTTCTGCTTTTGCTGCCTTTCGGAGGGCATCGTTTTGATACTCCGACAGTGGCTTTCAATACCCCAGTACCATCTTGTCGATGGAACCAACAGCGTTGTTTTCGTATTTAGCGATTACTCATGAAACAGCGAAAATATAAGGTATCAGAAGAATCGAAGACGTAGTCTTTGAACAAGTAAACGTTGTGTCATCACGAAGCTCTTGTCAATCTGGCACCACCTCACACCACCATTACGTATGTTTTGCAATTACTTCTTCCAATGACAATTGCCGTTGCCAAGATGTCAAACTCGTTATGTGCCATTGAAAGTGCAAGGTTGGAATCAGACGACTCCGCTTGCTTTCTGGGACGTGACGGCAAAAGCTTACTGCAGGTGGGCTTGGTGATGGTGAGACCAATTTGAATAGCAAACTGCACTTCCAGGCGGCTTGTCGAAAGGTCTGTTGTGGGTGGGGCGCGGGGCGATTCGGAAGCCGATGTGGTTTGCCATACGTCTCGCTAACATGACATCTCTGTTCTACTCTTTCAAAGTCGGTGGGAGTGTAATTCAGTAATCAAAATTCGATTACCATGACCAGATACGCACATCAGTATTGTTGGCGAAGGCTGCCCGGGGGCAGGTCCGGGCCGGTTCAATAGGAGGGGCGTTCGACAGCGGGCTACCCCCATTTTTCTTCGGCGGTGCGGGGTCATCCTGGTACGTGGAAATCTCATCTGCCATTGTGACTTCTGTCTTCGAGTTAACTGAACCCAATTGTTACCTTTCTCCACCCAGCTTTGGGCACTTCGCGGCAATTTGGCCACTCAAGGCACAATCCGTGACTACCCACAGAATCACAGGCTTGAGTCATCTGTCCGAGAAAAAAGGGTTGAGTCGGACACAGTCGCTCGTCTATTTCCCATGTCGACTGTTTCAAGACCCATTGGAAACCTATAATCGAGGCCATACATCATGGATGACGTCCGCTATGCCAAGAGGGCTCGTCAAGCTTGCGAGCCGTGCCGGTAAGCGTGGCTGCTCCCCATTATTCACAGAGCCCCCTTTGATGGACTGGCTCGGCAGCCGAAAGAAAGCAAGATGCCCGGGCGAAAGGCCAGCATGCTCTTATTGCGAGAGGCTTGGCCAGCCATGTGTTTACAACTCACCGGGAGACATCACCGACGCACCGCAATCGAGGCAGAGCAGGGAGATGGTTAGCAGCTTTGGGAGGACAATGTGCCTTCGTCTTTGGGCTAATCTGTGGTCTTCTATCATTTAGGAAACTCGTCTCAGCAGTCTAGAGGGAAGAATGGACCGTCTTATTCAGCAGCTGAGGTAATCTCTCGCATTTGATATCATCAACATGGCTGACTTCTCCGTGGACCGTAGCCCAGACCCGCCATCTCAGCAATCGGCAGAATCAATGGCGCCTACAATGGCATCAAAGCTGGAGTCTAAGACTTTGCCTGACGCAGAAAGAGAAACACAAACTACGAAGTTGCACTCGAATCAAAAGTAGGTTCTTCTCCAGGAAGCCCTGGAGTAAGCAGCCCTTGACCGTTACCAGCGACCCATTGCCACATGCCACATCGCCTCTTGTGGAAACTGGTCGTTTATACTTGACCTGGTCTCATTGCCAGCCAATGACCCTTTTCATCCATGATGACTTTCTCGAATCCCTTACTTCAAGAGATCCCGATCTGATTCTTATGCTGGAAGCGATAGCTCTCAGGTTCCCGCCAGCAGCACTCACACCAGAAAATGAGCACCAGGCCAACGCCAAGGCACAATCAGCGCGGCGGATGGTGATGGAGCGCGTCACGGAAGGTCGAGTTGAGCTATCAACATTGCAGTCGCTGTGTCTCCTGAGCATCTTCGACTTTGGCTGTAAGTTGGCCGCTCCCACTCTCACATGTACCATACCAACCGCCCCCGAAGCCGGCAACGTTACCAGGTCCGGCCTCAACCTCTCCATCGCATCTCACCTCGCCCACAGCATCCCCCCCTCATCCAATCCACGCAACGACCAAGAGCGAAAACTCTGCCTCGCGAGCATCGTCGCACTGCAAAACCTCCAAGGCTGCATCATCCCCTCCACAAGCCTCACGCACAACGCGACCCTCGCCTCTACGTGCACCGCCCCCGATCTCGCCTCCGCCCACCTCGGCCAGCCGCACGACAGAGACATCGTCACGCTCGCCTCGCACTTCAGCATCACATGGCGCATGGCGCGCGCCTACGCCACAAGTCGCGTCGGACCAGATTCGCCGCCGCCGTGGGACTCGAGGTCGGATTACTCGATGGTGATGCAGTCGCACCACGACATCGACTGCCGCGCCTCGGCGAGGTACCGCTTCGCCAACAACAGGATCAGCAACTTCTCCGCCGAGGAGATCCAGTCCCGGCGGCACTGGTGGATGCCCTTCCTCTTCATCCAGTTCGTCCACGAAACCATACCCTGCCTGCTCAACCACCCCTTCCTGCTCTCCATGCGCCTGCGGAGTTTCCGCGAAACGGTGCCGGTGCACTTTATGCAGCAGTCGTTTGAGGCGATTAACCGCAACGCGGGGTGGGTTATTTACTTTATTGACGTGTTGGAGAAGAAGGGCATACAGGTTTCGGACCCGGTGCTGGCGCACTGCGTGGTGATTGTGGCGACTATTCATCTGCAGCACAGTTTCGTGCAGGATTCGGTGTTGAGGGGTAAGGCGGAAGTTGGGTTCGAGAAGTGTATGCGGTTTTTGAGGAAGATGGCCGATATCTGGCCTGCTGTTGCCAACATGGTGAGGATCTCTGGCACCTCGACCGGTCTTTCATCATTATTATTGACGTTTCCAGGCAAACAACCTATCCAGACTCAAAGAAAGCGTCGTGGTGAAACCCTCCCCCAACCAAGGAGACCCCGCCTCCCATTACCGCTTCTCGATCAACAGCCAGCTTCTCTGGGACCTCCTCATCTACGACAGAGCCGTGCGGCCGGACGCGAGCCGGGACCAGTCCATCTTCGGTCTCAGTCTTCAGTCCGACACGGCCGGCCAGGCTGCCGAGGAGCGCGCGGCGGACTTTGACCTCGTAGGGTCCGCGGGCATCTCGGCCCACAAGGCGATGCCGCACCAGGCGGCGGTCTGGCCGCCGAGCGAAGAACACGCGCACGAGGTGGCGCAAGAATTGCAGCTGGACCAGGCCGTGGAAGAGTTTGGAACGTCATTTGAGGATATGTTCTTTGAGGGGGTCGGTCCGTTCGGGGATCAGGCGAATCGGTTCTTTGATGGGAACGATTACGGGAGGGCTATCGACGACTGGTTGAACTTTGGACCATGATGAGGTCTTGCTATTTCAAGCCAGAAGAGACCGGGATATATTCACGCCGAAGCGACTCATTGATTTGATCCAGAAACGTCTTCAACCAGGGTAGTCCGATGCAATCCCGGCCTCTCCGCCGACAAAACGGCGGTCTATTCCCGCAAAAGTGGGTACGGACCGTGTTCCGTACCCACTTTGATATCAACGCCCGGCTCGAAGCCCATCATGAGAGAGCATCTAGGTTAACAACAATATTTCCATATAGTTATCGTGCTACTCCAAGAAACCTTCCGCATCTAGATGTTTCGGAAACCATTTACGTGAGTTTCTACTCCGATTCCACTAACTTACCTCAACCTTTAAACCACATCTCCCTCTCATCTCACTCTCATCCCACTACACACTTTTCATCTCTTTCATACCATCATCGCATCACCATGCCATCCACACACACCTCCAAAGACGCACCCATCCTCGTCGTCGGCGCCGGCGTCTTCGGGCTCTCCACCGCCCTCGAGCTCAAGAAGCGCGGCTACCGCTCCGTCACCGTCCTCGACCGCTACCTCCCGCCCGTGCCAGACGGCAGCAGCGTCGACATCTCGCGCATCATCCGCGTCGACTACGCGGACCCCGTGTACGGCAAAATGGCCCGCGAGGCGTACCGGCTGTGGACCACAGAGTACGCCGAGCACTACCACGAGTCCGGCTTCGTCATGCTCGCGGACCAGGCGGGCAACGACTGGTTGACCAAGGCCAAGGAGGTCGCGTCCGCCACCGGGCAGAAGCTCATCTCGCACGCCGCCGCGAAAACTGTGAAGCAAACTTTCCCGGGCGTCACGGCGGACATGGCGGGGTTGCAGGCCGTCGTCAACCCCAGGGGCGGCTGGGCGGACGCCAAGGGTGGCATTGCGCAGCTGGCGGCGCGGTGCAGCCACCTCGGCGTGCGCTTCGTCACGGGGGATTGCGGGACGGTGACGTCGCTCAAGTTTGACGGGGACAAGGTTGTCGGCGTTCACGTCGCAGAGGGTCCTGCCGTGCTCGGAGTGCGAGTTATTCTCGCAGCGGGCGCGTGGACGAACCGCATTCTGCCCATCGGCCACGCGAGTTCGGCGTCGGGTCAGCCCGTGGGTTTCATCCGGCTGGCCGACGACGAAGCGGAGCGGTTACGGGGCATGCCTGTGATTATCAACTTCAACTCGGGCGTGTTCGTGTTCCCGCCCACGCCGGGGCGCAACAGCGTGCTGAAAGTCGCCCGGCACGGGTTCGGCTACGCGACGGAGGTGCGCGTTGGGGATTCCGGGACGGTTGTGAGTGCGCCGAAGCGCGACGGGAGTAATGCTGCCAGCGGATACCTCCCGGACGACGCGGACGAGGGCCTGCGTGAGGGGTTGCGGCAGTTGGCGCCCGAGTTTGCGGATCGCGAGTGGTTGAACAGGAGGTTGTGCTGGTACTCGGACACGCCCGAGGGAGACTTCATCATGGACCATCATCCGTCCATTCATGGGTTGTTCGTTGCCACTGGCGGATCTGGACAGTAAGTCGCCTACGTTTGTGAATGTGTGTGTGTGAGCCAGCTGACGTGTGCTTCTGTAGCGCTTTCAAGTTCTTGCCTGTGTTGGGCAGATACATCGTCGACTGCTTCGAAGGAAAGGCGTCGCAGGAACTGAGGCACAAATGGAGACTTCGCGTGCCGGATGGGAAGCAGAACGAGCTCAAGTTGGGCGATGGTAGTCGTGGAGGACCTCCGCTGCGGAAGCTTACGCGGATCGAGCAATTCAAGTTGTGATGAGTGATTTAACGGAGTAGATGGAAGAATAATGCTGCTTTTGGTAGTTCGCGTAAATCTTTACTGAATATGCTTCTTACGTGAGATGGGATCCGACCGGATAAATGCGTGGTCAAATTGATGCGAGGCGACGAATCAACCATCCGGGATGATTGCGATATTTTGTCACACATGCTAGGGAAGCAATCCTATACTACGTAGGAACAGCTCCATTATTACGCTTGTTTTATAATTACAGCTTTGATCCTCACCTTCGATGACTTGTTCCTATCGTTAAAAACAAGTTGCTCCCGCAGCAAATCGCCATCGATTCCTCGCCTCGTCCATATATCCAGACCACACTCTCATCAACTCAAGCATATACGTCACCAGAAACCTCACTACCATCATGCCCTTCTTCGCCCGTAACCCCTCCATCCCCCTGTGGTACCTCGACGAAGGCCCGCGCTCCTCGCCACTCGCCATCCTCCTCATCCCAGGAATGTCCTGCGACTTGCACGACTGGTCCTGGCAGGTCCCCTTCCTCCTCTCCCTCTCCCTCCGCGTAATCTCCATCGACCCGCGCGGACAAGGCGCCTCCGCGTCCCCGGCACCCACCCACCCGGCCGATGACCGAGTCCGCCTGCCACCGGGCTCCTGGCCCGGTCCCGAAAAGTCCGCGGACGCCTCCGTCATCGACTACTACCCGCAGAGCACCGCCCTGGACCTCATCGCACTCCTCGAGTCGCTGCAGGTCACCAAGGTTGTCGTCGTGTCCCACTCCATGGGCGACGGGATGGGCTACTTCCTCGCAACGGAGCGTCCCGACCTCGTCGCCGCGTCTGTCGGGCTGGATCCCATGCACGCCTTCCCCAACGAGATCCGCGACCGCGACGCGACCTTCTTCGACGACGCGAAGGCGCAGTTGCCCGTTATACTCGACTTTTTCGAGACGTTCGCCTACGAAGGCTGTCCCGCGTGGCAAAAGACGTGGCAGCTGCGCAGGATGCGGCAGAGCGACGAAAAGGTGTTCTACGCGACGACCTGGGGCGCCTGGGGAGACGCGCAAGACAGCATCGGGCGGAGGGAGAACGCGGTCAGGATGTTTGGCGGCAGGTTGAAGTGCCCGCGACTCACGTTCGGGTCGGGCGATTGGTATGTCGCGACAGACCGCGAGTTCTTGCCAAAGGGCAGCGAGGAGCTGGACGAGATCGTCTTGATCGAGGGCAAGGGTCACTGGTTTCATCAGCTGGAGAGCGACGTCTTCAATCGGCACTTGGAGCGGTGGTTGCGCAAGATTGGAGTCTTGCCTGTGTGAGGCAGTTGATCGCGGGCAAAATGTTCCACGATCGATTCGAGATGGACACGAAAGAATCTGGCAACATCCGCGACGTAGAGACGTGTGTGTGTGTGTGTGTGTGTGTTCGGGTACGGCACTTCATTGAGCATTGGCGGTTCCGCCACGATTCAGTCCATCGGTGCGTGCGAGCTCGGCAGATAACTACCGGAGACGATAGACATCAGACCAACGAGGCTGGCCCCGTGAATCGGCTTCTGACCGGTCGGCGCCGGCCAAGGGTCCACATCCGGCAGCGGCAGCGGCATCGGGAACGGGAACGGTGACAGACTGGGGCGGCGTGCGTCATGTTTGACAGGGTCCGCTGCGTCCCGGTAGATGCTATAAACATTCATGATAAGAACGTGTTCGGATCTTTACGTGAAACTTACCAGCCGAGAATATACCTTAAACTTTAGACTTGGGACCAAGCTCGCCTTCGATTCAGCAGCGTTACGGGCCGACTCGTAGATCTGCCGCGACTAGACGTGTCACGTCGCGAACTCCCGGGCCTGAAGGATGGGGAACGGTAGTTGTCACGAACTCACCATCGTACAAACATGCATAGAGTTGCCCCGGCAGTTGGGAAGAGTCTCCGCTGTAAAGATGGGAGATGCGCATCATCTTGGTTGACGAGATCGGACGAGGGAGCGTCAGCCCTAGAGGGCCGCAAGTGCCGACGGCGTTTAGTTTCATAGCGCCCATCGAAACGCCCATCGTGCCGAGTTCTCTTATTTGCCGAAAAGCAGTGCTAATAACGCCGACTCGTGGCCGTTACGTACTTGCACTTACACCCAGAGGCAAAGCTTGGTGTATTTGCTAGACGCCGTCAAGGCTGGCGATAGGGCTGGGGAGGGAGGGGTCGTCCATCGTGGCCCGTCTACACGTGTATCGTGGGTGGTTGTCTTGGTTCCCTCTGGTCGTACAAACCAGAGCTACTACTCATCTTCGCATTGCGGCAACGTGGCCAACCTCCCACGCAGTGTTCAACCACCGTGCCGTCCACCGCCAAAGTATGCGGCGCTCGAGTGCCTGTGGCGTCGGACTTTGGCGAGGGGCAGTGGGAAGTGGCACTCACGCAGTAAGACGACGGCGTCGCGCCGGTTGGTGCAGCTTTGCGTATCCGCGAGAATTTCCAAACGCTTCGTCCAATGAGATGGCGTCGCAGGCCGACTATTTGGTGTCCAGGTGTGGCGTCGACGAGACCGAGGGGGTGGCATCGCTGTCCGAGACGCTTGTTAGAAACTCTGTGCTGCTTCCACTACTGCGTATTCCGTCCGTCGGCAAGATCTGAGATGGCGTCGGCCGTGGGGTATCGCCGGAGGAAGAGTGTCGTCCGCCCCTAGATAGCTGCAGCAGAGAAGAGGGATGAACGGCCGGTTCAGCTCGAGACCTAAGCTCCCTACCCTCTTCCTCCTCCATCCTCAACCCCTCACACCGTGGCTTCATACGCTTCCGCTGCTCAGTGTGATGGGAATACTGACGTCAGGGCAGGGCAAGCCGTTTGACGTGGACGACGAGGACGGGGTGGGTATCAGATAAGACTGGCCGTATCGAAAACCACAACGCGGGCTACAAGTACGCGCTCAACAGGACTCAGTGGGGAAGTGTAATCAACATTTCGTGACTGAATGGTGGCACAACTTTTCTCGCTTTTGTCTCTGTACGGATACATCACATCTCGATAATAATTGAGCGGACAGTTGGGCTAGCCTGCCGAGTACTCGTTCGTCCATGGGGTTTACATGTCTTGGGCCGGCCGGCCAACAAACCTCAACTCTGATCTTGACTCCGCCTTGGAGTTGTCTTTCTTGTCCTTTGGGCTCGTCTAGCCTCTGCAGCCCATGTCGGCAACAAGGTTGGAATTGCGGCCACGAATATTCGTTCAGGCGTGTCTCTGCCAAGCGGTCTGGTTTGCCATCAACTGTGCCAAGTGAGGAAACAAGGCAGATGGCAAGAATGCGGGTGATGCCTTTCTTTTTGCAGGATTCACCCCTGAATGGAGCAACATTATAGCCAAGCCCGTGCCAGTTAAGCCTCGTGCTCTGGGTCTGAGCTCAAAGTCTCAACGCCATCTCGGCGCATCACGACCAACGGGCTCCAATTGCGTTTCCAGTTGCGATAGATGCAAAAACTGCCAATGTTCGCTGTTGATGTTTGTCCAAAACCGACTAGGTATCAGGAAGTATAACACTTGACAGCCACAGGCTCGTCGAAAAGCAAGATTTGTGTTGCTTGCAGTTGGCCATGTGCTCGCCTGAGTCAAAGACGCTAATTGCCGGAGCCGAGTACGTCGGCCATGTGCGCCGTGCGACGCGTCCAAGAGACGGACGGGAATTGCGGCTACCGCACAAGCTCTCCCTCCAACTTAGAGTTTGGGCAGTCAGTTGTTCAGAGGTCAAAGTGACGTCTCACGGATGGCCGCCACCGAAAAGGCTATAGGCTCGCTGTTAGACTTTCAGCTTTGATGACCTTCATGGGTGATGGGAAACCACAAGCGCCCTAGACATGGAACCAGCTGTTTCTGTCCTCTAAATGCGAGCCGGGATAGCCAAGCTCAGGTGTTCTCCAAGTTTCCACATTTCTATCATTGGGAGCTCTCCTCAAAGCCGTGCTACTGATAATAACGAGGCTATCTCCTGCAAACTTATGACGATGAACTGCAATAGACTTACAATCTGTATGACGATCCTTCACAACCACAATATCGAAGCGACTTAGCCGTCATGGCCAGTCTGGCCAGGCCAACGTTGGGCCAGTCGCGGCTCGAGGAAAAGCGCGCCAAGGTTGGTCGACTATGGCAGTGACGAGATATCCAATGTTGACAAGAGCTGCAGCGCGACACACACAAAAGCCGTCGAGCGCTCTTCGCCCTTCCCTTGCAGAAAACGTCGCCCGGATATCCTGCGTCATGGGTATCTAGATGGAAACATCGCCAACAGTATGCCTTGGCAAAACCACAAAGCCCTCGACATGAGCCCCCTCCAGGTCTGTTGATACTTGCTCGGCAAGCATCAACACCATCGAGCAGCAGGCAGGACGAGGACGAGGAAGTGCCGCCAATCGCACTGCCCCAGACCATCACCATCGGGCCCGAAGTATACTCTCTAAATCGGTTTTATGTGAACTATGCGACAACCGCGAGCATCGTCTTCTTCGAGCGATTGCCCGTACACTACACGAACGACCTCTCTGACGCTAGCCACACCCGCCACGCGACCCATGCTGTGGCGCTAGCCAGCGCGTCTCAGCAGCTGCACCAGTCTGGCCTCATGGTCGAAGCTCGAAAACACTATGGCAAGGCCATCGTTACATTGAACCAAGCTCTGCGTGACCCTGTTCGGGTGCGAGATGACTCCAACATGGTTACGTTATTTCTGTTTGGCATGTTCGAGGTCGGTTTCGCCGACTCCCTCCTTTGATGTCTCCACTGCTGACACCGCCAGGTAATCGTGGGGAAGAAAAGTCCCAAAGCCATAGACCTGGAAAATAACGTCTCTCCGCATGGAACTGGGGGCTTGCAGCTATTCAAATTTCGGGCCATGGAGGGTCTGACCAACGATGTTGACAAGGGGTCTTTCATGTTCTATTGCCACGCAGCGGTAACTTCCACCTCTCGCGGCGAGCCGACGTCATTGCTAACTCCGAGCAGTTGATGGAGACCTTCATTCAACGCGAACATCTGACAGGAATTTGGTCGGTGCTGGAAGAAGTTGAGACACCGTGGGGCAAGGGCCCAATACTGGAGCCACTTGTTCGCCAGGTAATTGACTTCAAGAAAGCGGTCGATTTCAAGCTCCATGTCGAGGGCAATCTGTCTGATACCCAACACTCAGACGAGTTACTAGAGCTGTTGCAGGGTGGTGCTGGCCTGGCGACGGACCTCGACGCTGCAGTGATGCTGTTGGACTTTTCTGGCGCATCGTGCTTCGCCGGGCAGCCACAGAAGGTCTTCAACGGTCTTTTCTCGCTGTCGAGCGACGTATCCATCGCGATAGCCAGGAGCCACTACCGCTCCCTGAAGCTGTACGTCTTGGAGAGAGTCATTGACCTGCGGGGAACTCTGAAAGAAACGGCCATCAAGATCGGGCCTGAGCTGGGTCGAATTCCGAAGTGGTCGGACGGGGTGGCCGTTGTGGATGAGGTATTAGACGATATCCGCACCGTGTTCGGACTGGATGGTAAGGCAGCACCAACCGAGGGACTACCATACCGTACAATGACCATGTTCTGGCCAATGGTCCTGGTCAGAACGTCGCCATTCGCTGGGCCTCACAACGGGCGCTGGGTAGCCGAGAAGATGCTGGAGCTGACTTCAGAATCCGGCTTCGGGCTAGGGGTTGAAGCCGCCAATTTGTGAAGGGAGGATGGCTTTGAGTTTTTTTTGGTTGCGCTCGCGAGAACCGTGTTAAAGCGCGATTTGGGTAACACGGAAATTAGAATACATGGGCAAGCAACCAGACTGTGAAGTCTGCGGAATAAGGCCAGAACAATTGGGGTTTGGGCAATTGGACGTGAATAGGGAGTGAATGATACCACTGATGCTTTCCCAATTGAAGAGATACACTTGGATTAGTGGAAGATGCGCTTGCGTCATCTAGAGCACGTAGCAGTTGTATGCAGTGTGATGCAATATCTCAACTACAGTGACAAGCCTCGTCAATAGAAACCAAGATATCTGGGGTCGAAGGCTCAAACGGTTTGATTCGGAATCCCTGGCCTGCGACTAGGTAGTAGGCGAGAATGCGGCCCGTGTTGGGAGCTCTGGATTGGTCCACGCCAGCGAGTGATTGGCATTAAAGAAGAGCAAACGTCGAAGGCCAGGGCGGTGAAACGGTCGGAGGGGGGTGTTTCTTTGATGCGGGTGAGTGCCAATGGTACAGGCAAACCGAGCTGCAGGCCTGGCAAAGAGTCAAGTGATGTAGCAATCCAGAATTAGAAGGCAGACTTGATAAGCAAGTCTCAAAAAGGCAAGCTCCGAGTCTTCGGGCTGCGACCGCATGGCTAGCTCATGGTAGCAAACCGCAGAAGCAGTGCGTGGCTCATACTCGGCATGATGGCATGGCAAACCAGATCATCGTGGATGGAATGGCTTTCTTGGGGGCCTTTGTCCTTCACCCCAAAACTGATAATTCTGGCTAGTGATGGGTAAATGTCCTCGGAAGCGAGAGCGACAAAAAGGTGGCGCGGTGTCAAGCACGCAGAAACGAGCTTTCGTCACGACACCTGTGCTCGCTTCGTTACGGTTGTCCGGTGTTGGTGGGCGTGAACTCGATCCTGATTTTGACTTCAGACTGATTTGATTGGCACCTCCCGCGGGGAGAGCGTGCCGCATTGCAAGGTGTGTCTTCAAACTTGGTCGAGGCGACGCAGTCCTGTTTGCTCCTGCGATGACCTTTTGTGCGCATCGCAACCTGGTCATGTAAGCTGGGCTGCTAAAATGCAAGCAGCCTCCCTGCATTTACTGCGTACGTCCGTAGTGGCCTAGGAGCGGCTGGGTGACCATCAGACTCTTCATCGTGGACCCTCTGTTGCGTTATCAAACTCCATGTACTTTCAGGACCCAAGGAACAGGCTCCGCCGTTGCAAACGGGCTCTTTTCCAGGAAGACAACCCCTCGAGATGAAATGTGCGGATAATACGTCGCAGATGCCGTCCCGAGATTGTTGTGGGCAGGATCTGAATATTCACAAAATGGGTAAAAGTCGTGATGGGAAACTCGGAGGGGGCAAACAGTCGACAAAGGGATACAGCTGAGCGACGAGCGGAGGACCGACTTCTAGCGCGACAAGCTGTGGAAATTGAGCACTTCCCTCGCCGAATACTAGATAGGCAGGCAGGCGTGGTAGGGCAGCAAATTCTGGGCGCGATGACCTCTAGTTTGTTTGCCATGACATGCGCTGCTCTTCTCCGCATCCGTTCAAGCCATCCGGCTGGGCTGCGCTGTCGTGAGGGGCAGTGCGTCAGACGGTTGTGGGTGGGCGGTTTGCTTCCCAAAACCGAAGCAGTGAGGAACAGAAGGGTTTCCCCAAATGCAGCTGACCAGCGTCCATCAGATGCAGCCTTGACATGTCCGTTGAGCGGTCGGATCTGACTGACGATCAGTATTCAGTAGGAGACAGGTAACCGGACAAAGAAACGACGACGAGGCTGGGGATCGGGACATGGGCCGAAGATTAATTCCCGTGGTACATGTGCACCCTAGGTAGGTCACCATGGGTGGGTGGTATGCGCCTCGACAATCGGTGCGGGACGATCATTGGTAGCGGGCTGAAGGCTCCTGGTCGCCTCGTGTCCGCTAATAGGTCGTTGACGATGGGCTGCGAAGCGGGAGCTGCTTCGTCAGGGTGTTGGATGGAGAGCGACATGACACGACACAGATGTCAGTCCAACTAAGCAGCATGGTGGATGGTGGTGGTGGACAACCTAGAGTTGGCGGTCAGCAGGAATGTCAAGTTACAAGAAGGACCTGAAGCCAGGTTACTCAGCGCATCATCACGTCGAGTCGAGCCTGTGGCGCCATGAAATGGTGAGGTGTGGCAGAGGTGAGGCGGTAACAGGGAGTGAGGCACCACTTGGAAGTTTGACCTAGGTAGGTACTGTACCTGAGGTAAGGCAGGTGCCGGTGTGACTTTGCGCATAGCGGTCCTTCCTCTACTGCCTCTGGTTTCTTCCTCTCGATTCATCGTCGCAGTTTGGCTGCATGAGGACAACACCTCACGATGCAGTGTTGGTTCAATGGAAATCGCAAGGTGCCCTGTAGTCCCGGGAGGTAGCGATGGCAGACGAGGACGAAAACCCTGGCCCCCACCTTTCCATCTACCGTGTGGCGTAGGGAAGGTGCCTGCCTACCTCATACCTCAAGTCGAGGTACTCCGTACTTCCTTCCCGCTTGTCCGCCCCACCGTTTTCTGTCAACCGCGATTCCGCTATGTCACCGCCAACAACACTGGACCATCTATGAGATGTGATGTGATTTGCGCGACGTCTCAATCGGCGCCTGTTCGTTTCCCGTCATATTCCATCCCACTCGCATCTGAATACATAACCTGTCCTGCCTCTCACGAATGCTGTCATCTGATGAGTACGGGATCATACCAGTGCAAAGTCTGTCCGCCATGACGTTGGGACGATGGAAGATGAGATGACACTACAGTCAAACGTAGGACCACGGTTTGCTTGCCTTGGGTCTCTGAGAAAGCTTCTGCGAACATGTCTGTTGGCTGTAACCCAAGCTTCTCAACTTGTTACCCATTGTTGAGCCAGAATCTCTTTTTGCCTCTTGAAAACGCTTCCCGAGTCCACGTTGTACAAACACAGTCCCAATTTCCCCAATCACCAGCCTTGCCTCGGCCTAGACGATCGCTCCTCTGGGATTGTTTGCTCTTTTCCTTCGCTGCCATGACTCTCCACGCTCCATAGCCCATAGCCTGGCCTGCCCAGCACTCTGCATGGAAGCTATGCGCCTGAAATCTGCAGACTGGCTGCAGATACAAGACTGCAGCCATCAAGTATCTGACCAACACCTTCCCACCCTGCTTTCTTTGGAACAGTGTGGCTGGCTTTAGTAAGATGAACTTGCTGCGCTGCTGTTCTCCTTCTTGCCTGATTCGCATGGAACCGAGGTATTGTTGGGGTTGCAAGCAGTTGGGTACCCTGCTCAACCCATCGCGTGGTGCTGGCAGCTGCCATCCTCGTACAAGGTAATCCACGTCGTCTGCTCTCTGTCTACCCCGGACGATCTCACTTGACCTTGCTTTTCTCTACCCGCCTGCGTCGTACTCCCCGAAATCCTAGCCCCTCCTTCATCGCCTTCTACGAAGAATCTCGCACCGTTTCACTTCCCGTAACTGCCTTGTTTCCCGTCTCATATCGATCGTGGAAGATGCACCACCTTGTGTTTCCTCCCCGCTCCGCTTGAAGTGGTATCCTTTCGAGTCTTGTGTTCGAATCTGCTCACACCTTCCTACCTGACAATTTGGGTAACCTACCCAGCACGGTGAGGTATCCTGCCATACCTACTACTCGAGGTAAGGTAAGGAAGGTACTTAACCCCATACTAAGGTACTGGCTTGGAAGCAATAGCCTTACGCTCAAGACCTTCGAGGCAAGACCCTTCATCGCTCGCTGCCTCCCGCTTCAGTCTTTCGTGGCTCCCTTCTTGCCTTGCTTGGGCTGAACCTGGTGCTCCCACATCGCGCCTCGCAGCTTCCCCAGATCAATCTCATCTCATGTCCGCCTGCCTTGCACTCTACAGGGGCAGGTACGGCTTCCTTCACCTTACTCCACATAGCTCCTGCCCTCCACTCGTCTCGGCATCGGCTTTGCGGCCCACAGTGTCCTAATTTGACTTCATCTCGTGACTGCTACATTGTCTCCTTGTGTCTACCTGGTGATCGCCTCTCTTCTTCGTCCTTCCCCTGTCTTTTCATCCCCTGCCCCTGTTTCTTCTTTTCCTTCCATAACGCCACAACAAGCAGCCAGTTTTCCTTCCTCCTCGTGTCCAGTCACGGCCGAGTCTTTCGTCCCATCGGCTCATCTCCTCCACCACCCACCCCAGAGGTACTCACAGTGCTGCCGCCATTATCGTCTTCAGGGACAATCACGACTCTGCGCCGTCTTGGACCACTGCCCCTTCCACCGCCTCCTCCTTCCAGCCACCCACACTTGTCGTCTTCTGCAGTCTCTCAGCCGCTTTCCCTTAGGACACCCCCGTCAGTCTTCATGACCCATGCAGTCTCTGCTTCACATCTTCTCGGCTGTGTCACCATTCTCTCTTGGCCTACCAGGAGCAATACGCGGCGGTCTGTCATGCAGGTGCTCCTGATCCGACGGCTACACACCTGCCTCGCCTGAGATTAATACACGACATCGCCGGTCGTCTCTCTGCCATTCCATTCACCGACCATATCTCAAGGCAGAAGAACTCGCCACAGCTTCGATCAAGCCAATTCTTCCCCGTCCTCCCGGCCGCAGATACCACCAGCTCGTCGTACAAGCCTCCCGTCCAGCCAGCAAAGACATTTTCCGTCTGCGCGCCCTCGAGCACTATTCCGCTGGCTTGTGCCGACGTTTGACTGGTCTACTACGTTTTTTCTACCTCTGTCCGACTCTTCTTTTGTTGTACCGCATTGTCATTCTCAACTGTTCGCGTCTCCCTACGTGGAGCCCACTGTACATTTCTGTCAGTCCTCGCATTACCCGTACCCGGGGAAATTGTCTTCTTCCAGGTATGCTTTCGTTCATTGATGCCCACCCCTTTGACAATGCTGACTGAAGATGAAGGGACGCTTCCAGCTCCGATCGTTGATTTTATTCCAGCCCATCCCACCTCGGTGGTGTGGAGTTGCATCCCACGTCTACCAAGCAACATGGGAAACGAGCCCGGCGCCCTCGCCGTGAGGGCAAACTCGGCAAGCCTCACGGATGCCGAGATTGACGTCGTCGTCGCCTTGGAAAGGGTGGGAGCCTCATTGTCCTTGGTTGGCGTCAGCCTGATCTTCGTAACCTACTGGGCCTTCAAGCGAATTCGATCCGTCCCGAATCTCTTCATCCTTTTCGCCTCCATCGCCAACGTTGGTGCAAGCGTCGCCTGCGCCATCGGCTTTGCTGGCATACACAGCAACGACTTCGCTTCGCCCTTGTGCCAAACCCAGGCCTTCTTACTCGAGATGTACGTCCCCAACAGCCGGTTTCGTTGAGTTGAGGTCTTACTTTTCCACAGGTTCATGCAGTCTGATCCATGGTGGTCCTTCGCCATGGCCATCAATGTTTTTCTCGTCTTCTTCGCCAGCGCAAATCCTTCGTCATTCAGAGAGTACCTCTGGATATACTGCGTCGTCTGTTTCGGCGGTCCCTTCATCCCCGCCATCTGTTTGCTGGTCATCAAGCCAGAAGGCGACGACATCTACGGCGATGCCACGGTATGGCGAAACCTCGTTTGTTAATCAGGGTATTGACTGACATGCCCGCAGTTGTGGTGCTGGATCAGCGGACAACACGGCGCTCTACGAATTTACACCTACTACGCACCTATCTGGATCTGCATTTTCGGTTCCGCTGTCGTCTACTTTGCCGTCGGCTATCATGTATTTCACCAGCGTAACCAGCTTCGCAACCTTACCTTCAGTACCCATATCAAGGACAGCAAAAATATATCGTGTTCGGACGAGCGGGATTCCGCAGAAAAGGTATCACACCGCTCGTGTTCGACCATTCCGGATGACTGGCCTCTCGTTGACACTCGTCAGAACCTCGCTGGTCGCACCGAGTTCTACGGCACCGCCGTCACGGAGGTACAGATCACTACCATGACGCCGAGACCATGGACGCCCCAGATCCCAGGACCTGCCATGATCAGAGGCGGCAGCGGCACAGAGCCGCGTACCCAACGCTCGTGGCGCACGAGTGACGAGGAGGCTGCGCCAAGCAGCCCACGTTTTGAGACTACCTGCACCTCGAGTCCACCCCCCCAAGAGCCGCGGCGATCCATATTCCAGCGCGTCAACTCCGTCAATGAAAAGTTCTCGTCGCGTTTGAGAGGCTTAGATCCCATCAAGCTGGCATACCTCCGCACGAGTTTCATATTCGCCATTTCAGTCTTGGTGACTTGGACGCCGAGCTCCATCAACCGGGTCTACAGCCTCGTCAGACCCAACGAGCTCAGTTTTGGTCTCAACGTTGCGAGTGCCGCCGTCTTGCCACTCCAAGGGGTCTGGAACGCGGTCATCTTCTTCATGACTAGTTGGGGAACAGTCAAAGAAGAATGGAATGAATTTCGATACCGCCACGCAGCCCGTCGTATCGACAGCCCAGGCGACAGTCACTTGGGCGGAGTGCGAATCGAGGTGATAAGAGGTGATCAGCATGACCGTTTCGTCGGTGGCCGGTACGGACACACCAAGGCTCTTGGCAGCGACCAAACCAGTGATGTCGAGATGACTGCACCCCCTGTTGTCGGAAACGTTCGTGCAATGCGCGGTTCATTTAGCATATGACGTCGCGATGGGACGTCGCGGACTTCTGCCTCGACGTCGCTGATATGGGTTGGCAGTCTTTTTGACGGTGTTGGGGAACGATGCTAAAAAGGGGTATATATTGGGGGACTTTGGACTTGTATATTATTGGCTCAGCGCGACGAAGCGTGGTCTGCGTACTTGCACATGACTTGACGATGTCAACGGCACACCCGTTAATATGGTAAAAACCAATACATATTACTTACGGCCTTCAATTGCCTTCTTCTCTCCTAGCGGTGACACTCTAAACCAATCCAGAGCAATGCTTATCCGAACCTCGTTGCATTCTCATCAGCAACCAAGAAGGCACAATGTCTGGCACTTCCTCATACGTCCATGCTCAGACACATCCAAGCTAGCGTAGTTGAAGGTCTGGCTTCGATTCCCACGGTTTTCTCAATTAACGTCTACGACTCGCTCGAATTTCAATCTGTCAGTCAGAGACTGGATACCGGCGTTTCTCTCTGACGCGACTTGATGCGGCAAATCACGGCAAACTCTCTTCAACACCCCCAACGGCATTTGGGGGGCCGAACCTACAGAGGCGGAATAGCAGGCTATCCAGGAGGAGGGGCTTTGGAAGGTCATGACGAGGCACGGCTGATACCATAGACCACTGCATCACTTTTCTGCGTCTCTTACCTTGGTTGCAGTCGTGTATTGCGTATCGGTAACCTATCGGTAAAACATAAGCCAGGCAGCCACAGAGCAGAGAAGACCACAAAGCGCAACACCCCCAACAGTCACAGAAGCGCGGTTTCCTTTCTCTCAATCAATTCGGGAACCGTTGACAGCTGTCTTTATGCACAGAGGATACATTTCCTCAAAAAGCCGTCTTTGGACTGCTTCAGTCCCAAGTTGGAAGAGTCTTACTAGTTGCGCCTTTTGTCTTTAGGGGGAAATGACGCATTGCGACCATGTCCTTGCGTTCCACTAGCACTCGACCCTTCCCCTACCTAAGCTACCGACTCTACAAGAAGCAAGATACTTTATGTAAAAAGACAAAGAATATAGAGCTTGCCAGAACGCCCATGCAAGACGCATACAGTATGAACGGCGTGTAGGAATAAACCACGAAGCGGACTACCGCATGAACTTGTTGAACGCACCCGGTCCGCCCGAACGTGAGAGGCACTTCGACAGGTGTTGAAATCCGCATCCCTAGGTTGCTGATTGTGTTCTCGGAAATATAAAGCGATGCCGCAGATTGACTCCAAGGGCAATGTACCAGAATGGGGCATTATTATTTTCTGTTTCTATCTTCGTTTCTGATGCTGTTACATTCTAATGACTTACATAGTGGCCTTTTCTTCGCTTGAAGCGGTACGCAAGTATTATCCCCTGACCACGAGATTTTGAATAGACGGGCAAGGCTTTCCGTCCGCATTCGACGATGATGTGATTGTTTTCGTGAAACTTGATTAGGATTCAACTTGCTGTGATCTCGAGGGAATTTCGCGATGATGCAGCGTAGGCAATGTCTTGGTTCCCAGGCTCATTGACGAGCAAGGCGTGCACACTAGGCTTTGCGAGCTGGAGCTGAAAAAGCGCATCGGCGACGGGGCCTTACTTTTTCTCACCAGAGGTTGGTAGCTCAATGTCCGCCTGACACGCTGGCGGTTCATCTCGGCAGAACAATGCTACTCTCTCGCATTATCGTACCTGGACGATTGACGTGCAGAAAGAATAATCACCGATCAATCTTGGTCATGGCAAATATAGCCCGCGGTCCTCTGCACAAGACCAATATCCCATTCCACTCCTTGAGCAGTGTAGCCAGGCGGACGTTGCCCCAAGATGACTGAGCTCAAGGTAGAATCGATCCAGGGTGAACCCATTTTCGTTGATCATTGTTTCCACGTGGTGGACAGTCGTTTATGTGGAGTAGCCGGAGGGAGCCTCAGCCGGTGGGGGCAACGACTTCCGGCCGCTTAGGGGCCGCACAAGTGGATCCCCGACACTTACACAGTCCGACACTCGCTTCAGCCTCAATTCAGCATGCCGCTGCCCTACAGTTTCTCTATGCTGTGTTGGGAGATTGGCGCCCTTCTTGCGATAAGATGTAATGCCTTGCATCTGCCAGAAAATGAGATTTGGGCAGGCCTGTACAGCTGCCTGCCTGCGGCCTGCCATCCGCTTCCCTGCTTATATCAAGTTTTTTGGGTTTACGTTTGTGTAACAATTGGCGATCAGAAGAATACATGGCTGAAACTTTCAGCCTGATAATCGTCTATCATCAAAATGATGTTATTTCCACCGTAAAGCAGTATGTACGTCGTCGAAACCAGCTATGGCAGTATACACGATGAAGAGAGCGAATACATCTTATGTACATCCTTGGTCCATTTCCTTGCCCTTGTATTAGTAAACAGAGGGAACGAGCGAGTTGACGTAGATCTCCAGGTTCGTGTAACCTCCCGCGCCAATCTTCATACCGTCAGACGCGTCGTTGGGGTCGAGGCCGTTTGCAGACTCGTACTCGTCGGGGATTCCGTCTCCGTCCGTGTCCTTCTTGGGCGTGCCTGCCTCAATCTCGCCGACGCCTCCCACGGACGCCTCGTCGGAGATAAGCTTGCCCGTCTTTCCGTACGACTCAAGCTCGGCAATCAGGGCCTTGTCGAGGCTGTCGCGCACGAGGGAGGCTCCGACCTTGGCAATGACGTGCTTGACGGCGTCCTCGGGCTTCAGGGCAGTGGCGGGACCTGGGTAATCGAAGGGGGTGGTCTGGATTGCCATGTTGGAGTAGCATGTCGTGGAAACGCAGAGCGCTGCGCCGTTGAGGACGCCGTCGCGGTTGGAGTCGTAGAAGTTGTTCTCCACGTCTGGGCAGGGGTTAGAGAACGTAGTTATGGAGGTGTCGTAACACTTACAGCCCTTGAAATTGGCGTTTCCCCTCGTGAAGGCGCTTACAGAGGTGGATGGTCCCGAGATGAAGTAGTTGTTTTTGATGTTCGCAGCAGACGGACCGCTGCTGTCTCCTGCGATATAACCACCTCCTCCACCCCAGTTGTAGACAACATTGTTCTCTAGATCCTTCGTCAGTGATTGTTGTGATATCCGTCAGACTGCAAATTTTCTCACGAAAGTCGTTCACTCCTTTAACCTTAGGATTGCGCGTCTTGTTATCAATGTAAAGGTTGCGAAATAACGAGATTCCGCCGTCGGACTGCATCAACCCGCCACACGAATGCGTCTCCAATCCTTGTCCAATGATCGAGTTAGTTATAGAGACGTTTTTCACGTCTCCATTGATAGAGAAGGTCTCGTCGCGCCCCCACGAACAACTGAGAAAATCAAATGCTTGACGTGAAGAAGAGGCGATTGTGATGGCATCCTTGCCGCTGTCTCCACCCTTCCCCATCCTGATTCTTATGTACCGAACGATGGCGTCATCGGCATTCGACCAGGAGAAGCCGTTTCCGTATACGGTAATGCCCTAGAAGAGTAGACAATAGTCAATATCAACATGTAGGGTTGCTGGTAGATGGGCCGTCTGCTGTGAGGGGCGGGTAGATGGGATGTCTGCCATCAGGGAATACGTACTCCGCCCGGCGCGGTCTGACCAGCAATGTAAATGTTCTTGCTGACAACGATGCGAGCATCAATCTTGATGACCCCGCCAACGTCAAAGACGACAATTCTGTTGGGTTGAGAGACGGCGTCGCGGAGAGAACCCTCGCCGGAGTCGCTGCGGTGTTGTTGTTAGTGGGATGTTGTCGGGCGCTAACGTGCCGGCCGCCATGCACCTCGGTAGGTAGGCACATGCGGCTGACGCAACCCAAGTCGGGCGCCGCTTCTTCCTGGGCTTCTAGAAGATGGGACTTACTTCAAATTGGTCACTTTGTAGACCTTTCCGGTGCGACCGCCCGTGGCGAACCTGCCGAAACCCTCGGCACCTGGGAAGGCAAGAATGGGCTCGTCGGCGCGGGCGACCTTCTTTCCGCAAGTGCTGCTCGTCCGGACCGGCATTAGCGTCCGACTTCTTCGGGATAATGGGTCACACGTACGAGGGGTCCTGGCAGGGCAGACCAAACACGCCCTGGCTGAGGAGCGCCGCGACGGCGAGAAAAGAAGCAGAAGCCTTCATTGTGGAGAGAGAGGAAGTAATAGACTGTGGAAAAAAAGAGCGTGTACCAGACAACGTGAAACCGAACAAAGGGTGAAGAATAGCGAAGGTCAACCGAGAAAGCTTGTGTGTTTGCGGGAAAACGGCAAGGCAAGCAGAGCGAAGCAGAGCGAAGCAGAGCAGAGAACAAAAAGAGCCCCTGATCCAGAGCTTTCTGGGCGTGGGTCGGCGGATGAGTTTAGTAGGATTTCCTCGGCGGCGGCTCGTTTGTTGTTGCACTCGCGATGGGCTGGTTTTGTCTCCAAATTCGATGATCCACCGGTTTGCTTGCTCAAGGGGGTCGTCACAGAAGGGGACGTTGGATATTGGAGGGTGGCCTAGCGAGTGGTATGGCGCGGTCGAGTGTGCTCGTTTCGGATGCTCTGACCGGCGTTGGATGGCCGCTTATGGGCAGCGCTCGAATGACATACAGGAGATCCTGCTCGTTGGGGAAAAAGGAGGACAAGAGACGAAAAGGCTATTGCAATGCAGTGATGATCTGGACGGGATTATAATTGGACTATTGGTGGGATTTGGGCGACTTTTGCACGCATCGGCTTGGGGGTTACGGTGCAGACTGCGGCCGGCGGTTCGAGAGGGATGGGATGCTTTGCCAAGAAGGGGACGTAATATGGAGAATCCCTGTTGCTGGTGGTGGTGGTGCGACGCGGAGGTCCTCGTATAGATGAAGTCGAAGTGTCCGGGCATGGCAGACGGACGCACGAAAGTGCCGGAAGGGGAATTTCCTTCGTGGGATTGAGATAGAGTTAGACGATGGTACTCCATGGTCGGAAGAGTCTTTGCGCCTTTTAAACGTCATTTGCTGCATTATTTCGAGAGTCTGCTGCGTACTTGCAGGGTAAGGATCTTCGTCTTGACTGCTTCACGATGTGACGGTGCATTGGTCAAGTGACTGTCGATTCACGGCGATGATGATTGAGCTTTGGTCTAAGCATAATGATGGATGCGTGGACAATCTCAGCGTAATTAGTAACAATCTCAGCGTAGCAAATGAAGATGCCATGTCTGATTGCAACGATGGGATTAATTATCAGAGAAGTATTTATGGCTGAGTATGAAAGTCATCTTACTTTTGGTTTTGGAACTATGATGAACAGCCAACTCCGGCAGTCCATTTTGAATCTGATGGATGGTATGAGGCTTATTCGTCCTTAAAATGTGGTTCGCCTGCCATCTGATCTCAGTCGAGATGCTGTGGCCAGTCATAGGTCCATCCCGGCCGGTGCTATTGCATTTCCTCAGCCCCGAAGAAGGATTCCGGGCGGACGACACAACACGGACAACGGTGCCGAGAGGGACAGGAGTGTCGCGGCGAAAGAAAAGGGCGCCAAGGAATTTGCAATGTCGGAACAGGGGTTGACAGTTGGAAAGGTTTTTCGATCTGGACGTGTCTGACGGTCACAAGGCTTGACTGGGCACGCTGGGGTAATCACGTGTGCGAGAGGCCTCTGGGAGGCCGGGGATTTAGCTGCTGTGTGTGAGACAGTCTTGGAACTCCGAGGGCGAATCAAGATGGTCTGGTGAAGAGATGGAAAGGTCCGACTGTTCCAATTGGTAGACACACGGAATGGTGTAGAAACGATTCAGAAGAAACGAGGAGGTGAGACTGCTGCGCATTGCCATTGAAGAGCAGAACATGGCCCACAAGAGCCCAGTCAGCAGTCAACTCATGGCTCTTGTGCCGTATCAAGAGTTTACCAGTAAGCGGCATTACGTGGCCGACTTGCGATTTACAGAACGTGCAGGCGTCGGTTGGCCGGAGCAAAGCCGGTCGTTAGCGGCCTTCTGTTCGGTCGGCGGTTGGCGCATGTGACCCCTTGCTTCGCGTCTCTTGTCGATGTTCCTCAACCGACAAGGCATGGACTCAACAACAGCGACCCCGCAAATGCTGAAGTTGGTCTCACTTGCGCAAAATGACAAGTTGTCGAGACGGTTGACCAACACCAACGTGCTGGAACTCGTCCTTCCAGTATGTGGGCTTCACCTGAGCCTCCATTCGGGTACCTAACGTACGGAGTACGGATACACTGGACTTGACCACCTCAGGTAGGTCCCAACTCGAATACCCGGATTTTCTCCGATTCTCCGACAGTTCCAGTAGACACGTACTGAATGTGGGGCATTGGGCACAGCCCTTCCAATCACGTCAGTCCCCGCGGCGGGGTCAATCTCCACCAACCCCTCGATGCGAACCTAGGCACCTGAAGCGCCAACTGCAACTGAAAATGCAACTAACTACAAGTGCAACTGCCTGCGACTGCGACTACGTTCCGACGGCGCAGAGCTGCGGTAAGAACTTCCGCCTGGTACACCACTATCGCTTTAACTGCCAGTCACCACCCAACCCAGTTAAGCTGCGATATATCCCCCCAAGACGAGCCATGCAACATTACTAAGAGTCACGCAATCCCAAACTCGCTCAACGACACACCCAGCCCAATTCAACCAAACCTCCCGAACCGAAACAACTCGGCAATTCCGTCGTCGCCAACTCAATTTCGGGCTTTAGAGACTCTCTTCACCACAGCTGTTCAGTCCAGTACGTTACTCTTTCTCTCGCGCTCTCTGACTCACCGGAAAACAACAACACCCCTTCTGTCCCGCATGACGTCGACGGCGCAAGGCTGACGAGTTTCCTTTTTTCCACTCTCAATAGGCAGATCCCGTCATCCTCCGTTGTATCCCGCCTTACGTCGCTAGGCTCCGACCGAACCGATAGCCGCATCCCCGAAACACTTCGAACGTTTCTCATACCACATCCTCCTCTAGCATCGGCCCGTTCTCCTGTATCTTTCGCATCAATCTTCAACCGCCTCCCCTCATCGGCGTCTCCGTGCGCCTCGATAGAAACAACCCACAACTCTCTACAACCGACAAAATGGTGGCCACTGCCGAGACCATCGAGGGCATGACGCCGCCCGGCTACTCTTTCCCGGACCACCGCCTCCGCCTCCAGCAGTCCGAACCCGACCGCGAACCCCTCGTCCTCGTCGCTCCTGGTTCCTACAGCCCCATCACCTTCCTCCACCTCCGCATGGCTGTCATGGCTGCCGACTACGTACGCTACAACACAAACTACGAGCTCGTCGGCTCATACCTCAGTCCCGTCTCCGACGCCTACAAGAAGCGCGGCCTCGCCCCCGCCGGCCACCGTCGCCGCATGTGCGAGATTGCTGCCGAGCAGACCTCCAAGTTCTTGATGGTGGATCCTTGGGAGGCTGAGCAGACTGCTTACGTGCCAACCGCCGTCGTCCTCGACCACTTTGAGCACGAGATCAACGTCAAGCGTGGCGGTTGCAGTGGAAAGAGGGTTCGCATTGCTGTGTTGGCTGGTGCCGATCTGATCAACACCATGAGCCAGCCTGGTGTGTGGTCGTCCAACGATTTGCGTCACATCCTCGGCGACTTCGGCGCGTTTGTGCTGGAGCGTGCTGGAGTGAACATTGACGAGGCCCTTACGAACCTGAAGGAGTGGGAGGACCAGATCTACTACATCCCCCAGGTCGTTCCCAACGACGTCTCGAGCACTAAGATTCGCTTGCTGCTCAGAAGGAATATGAGCATTGATTACGTATGTCCCCTGCCTGCCATCCGTAGGACTACACTGACCTGTCGCAGTTGATCCCTGCAGAGGTCATCAGATACATCGAAGAGCACGGCCTTTACAACGAGGACGACACCGCGACAAACGAGAAGGGCAAGGAGAAGGAGGTCCAATAGCCGTCGTGAGGAGCGACTGTAGATGCCAGAACAGCGATTAAAAGACAGACAAGAGAAGAGGTGACGTAAACTGGCGTGGGATCAGCGTTTGGGTTTTACCTTCGTCTCTGGGACAACGAGACGACACGACGATATTTCTAGTGCTTTTGGGTTACCGGTGCATAGGGCGGGCTTTTCATATACTTACTACGGGAATATCTCCCATTTACCATCCATTAGGCTCAGCGGTGGGCTCTTCGCCCGTCTTACTTCTGTCTCTGTACTGGCGACGTTGGCCCTTGGTGGCCTATCCTTTCATTTTCTTTACTCTTGAAGTACCCTTTGCCCAAGGATCATGTCTGGAGTTCGCGTCGGCTTCTGACGAGTGTCTCCGACTGTGGCAAGATAACTCTTCTCAATCGGGTCACAAAGGCTCGACGATACCTCCCTCGGTCAGATGACAGTCCAATTTGATGACAGGTACTTTTGTTTTGACGAGTGAAGCAATGAGAAATGGCGGCCTCGTATTAGTCTGACGATGTGCCAGCTATCCAGGGTTTTAATTTCCAAATATCAAGTTTGAAGGCTCATACAATACGATAACGATTCTCTATTGTTTGGAAAGATGTATCGCCGCAATCTGTGATTGGAAGAGAACCTAAATCATCAGTTGACAGCCGGTTTATTGTCTTCTCAGAAGAAAGAGACTTGGAGTATCAAAGCAGCAGATCATGAGTACGAGAATGACATCGCGATGTGTCAACGTTTGAACCCACTGCCAGCATACAGCAAGTATTTTCCTAAAGCTAGTACTTCCTCGGCCAGATCACCAGCCCTCATAAAGACATCAGTCGTGTGGTGGTATACGCGATGCCTGGGTTTGAAAAGGGATGATAAAGGCAGCAGCACTTGTAGACAGACTTTTTCTATATAGGAATAGATGGGCCTATAAAGTAGCATTGAGCTTTCAACTCGTAGGCACACAGTGTTTCGTGTTACCGGCCCCGAATGTCCTCATGACGACCTGTCTGGAAATCTCCACAGATGTAGAATACTCCGTGTATGGTGGAGAGCGAGATGTTGTTGTGACTATTTGCAGATGTGATGACTACACCAGTGTTGACCTGGCGGGTTTAAGAGGGGAGGGAAACCCCATCTAACTTTCGATTGTGTATTCATGTAATCAAAGTCTCACATCTGTGGCTGAAGGAGTATAGAGAAAACAAGAAACGCTAAGCTAATTGTATTAAGCACATGATGACTAGATAGCTCACGGGTGACAGTGGATGTAGAGGCTGCTCTTTCTGCATACCTCGTCATTGAAGTAACCGGCATACATCGTGTGACAAAATTAACAGAAGCCGCTACCAGATAGATCTTGTATGCAAAAACTGTTTCCTCCGGCATACTGGCGCACTTTGAACGCCCACATTCGGCCAGGGATTGGGGGTTGCCTATTGAGAGCTACACTTGAGACAGTTGAAATCTAGTGAAACAGCTCAATCTATCGCGCTTCTTGAGAGTGAGTATTCTCTAGTAATTATTGAAATACTTCCAAGAATCAATAAGCAATTTTGCATATGTAGTGGTATATCATCGGAGCCTTCCGGACTAGAATGATTGCTTCAGTATCGAGGTACTTCAGCAAGGGAAGCCATAACTGTCCAAAGTTCTAGAAAGGGTTTACTTTGGCTTCTCGTTGATGTAAGAACTTCTAACTCGTCTTATCTCAGAACTTTCAGGTGCTGTATACCCTCCTCTAATGTCTAGAGAACTATTCGTCCATATCCTGGGATATCTGGGACGAAGCTTCAACGAACACTTCAATCCCATGACCGCAAGTAATAACAGGATTCCGGCTTCTGATTTCATGTCAGAATTGCTCTTTGCGCAAGACGATTGGTCTCTGAGGTTGTTCAGCTCCCTTCCCATATTCTACCGATGATGCTATTCCTGCTGTGTTACTGTCTCAAATTTGATAGCTGGCAGATGTATGGCTTTGATCAGATAAGAGTACTTTTTTTCGATTCGCGGAGGATGATGATAGAGACCTATGCTCTCATTTACAGAGCGGCATAACTGAATGTCAACAGAGCCTGACCTACTGTGACAAATGTAAATGGCCCTAGTTTATCAAGATAGAAACTAGAAACCCATAAGCTTGAGATTGAAGTTAACCTAGTATGTAGTTCAGCCAAATACGCGGCATTGCTTTCGTTAGCATGGTCGATGTTGCACAACATGACCTAATACGTGAAAATATTGAAATCTAAGGTAGTCATATGATAATACCGAAGCGGGTTGGGCTATTCACTTGGCTAAGACACACTGTAACTTGCTCTATTTTCCCCATCTTTAGTAGAGCTTTATCATGTTTGGGTGCAACGTTCTCCCCTACCTGCTTCAATCACTATGAGGTCTCCCATATTTGATACATGGTCCTTCATGCTTCCACACGCGATCACACATGCTGGATATGCGGAAAAGCCAAGCAGAGAGGCACTAGAGAAGACCGAAAATAGCAGCGGGAGATAACTGTCAGTAAGTTGTCTTCAATGGCGACTTTTATGCCCCATTCAACTGAGAAGAGCATGCATATATCACAATTCAAGTTGTCATCACGTCCCGGAGTGAACCCATTGGCGGTCATTTAGAGAGTCAAAATTGGCAAATACATACCTGCATGAAGAGACTGGTCAAATCATCTAGCTTTAACTAATGAGCTCGAAAACCACTTTCAACTAGGCCAATAGTCAGATAACTCGTCAAAGCTGTTGGTCCTTGACATAGGATGTGATGATTTGAGCCGGAACTTCGGTACAAGAGTAAAGGGTGCAGTGGATAGACGTCCTTGGCTCAATGTGGGTGTACTAGGCGTGTCGCGTGAACACGTTTGAATCCCCTATTTTTTTTTCTTTTTTCTCCTACATTGATTTAAAGAGATGATCTTCCTTGATTACTTACCTTTGAGCAAGGTGTTGACTACATGAAAACATGGCTTGAGATATCCTTTGGATCATGAGGCTCAGGTTCCACAGGTGCTGGTCGATGTGAAATAAAATTGGGAGAGAAGCTGGCCAGTAGGAGCTGACTGAACTGTTGCTATCACAACAGCAACTACTGGATTGTTCGATTATTATGCAGCTCTGAAGTAAGCCGTCAAGACTTACAGCATGTCCATAAAGACAATCTACGAAAGCTGGTAAAGATGCTGAACATCAGAGTCTATGACGTGTTTCGGACTCCAGGCCTCGCAGAACAGCGTTTTCACCAAGCGGCATTTTCACTAGACAGATCGCAAGAAGCAGCTATAGTTACTCATCGTCTTAGATCAGACCAGACCAGCCCAGTCTGATAGCCAGCCTGATAATCGTCTCCACACTCACTCATCATCCAACAGCGCGGATGGCACAACCTTGCCGAACACCTAAACTGCTCCGGGCCAGACGCGGCTGTCACATCATCACTAGTTTCGGCCAACATGGCAAATGCAAAGCCGATGGCCCAAATCCCCTTTCAGAACGCGTAATATGTAGCAAAAGTTGGCAGTACGATATGCCCACCCTTCCGATAACACGCTCTCGATGTCGTCATCAAAACTATGGTATGATCATCACTTCGGCAGGACAACTGCGGGAACCTCCAGGAAAGTCTTGTTAAGAGGGTATTGCAATTGGAACGATTTACCCTCCTAACTTGACCTGGGTAACTCTGCAGTTATGTCACGTTAGCGCGAGCAAGCCTGTCGTCTCAAACTCTGTGCCTCCAACTTTTGCGTCTGCTGGTTCTGATACGCCGTAGGAGTTGATTCCGGGTAAGCTTTGTCGGGTTTCACGACACGCACGCCCCTCCACGACGACAAACCCTCCGTATCCCTCGCTGCATGTGTGTAACGTTGGAAAGTTCCCTTGACTTTTGGACACACGCACCGAATCAGAAAAGTGAATTCCGTGGATGGGTTGGAGAGAGCCAAAAAGGAACCCAGCATGGGAGAACCCCGCCTGCGCCCGAATCCAGCGACGTCCTGCAATTTCACACCCAAAACACGTCACCAATCAGGAAGGAATCGTCGTCATCGATAAAACTCAAATCCAAAACGACAAGCTTCGCGGACGCCGAAGACAACTAGTTGAAATTGAGGTGTTGCTCCAAGAGCATTTCCGTCGTCTCATCCCGTCTCATCGGCGCAACAGACCTTCACACGACATGTGCAGGAGAGATCTCCTCCTCTGAGAATACGTCTCGTAAACGTCGTGATCCCCAACTTCGCAGAAACTATCGCCTCGAGCCGCGCAACCCCACGCGAAAGGCATGGGGGTTGCTGTGTGATGGAGAGGGCGTTGAGCCCGTCACCGTGTAGACCCCCTCCTCTCAGGAAAACGGAACCACCGACGACTAAACGCAAACTCGTTCAGCCGCTCCCTCCTACAAGTACATCGTCCCTCGACATGGTCATATCGTTCAGGTGGTTTGGTGCCACAACAAGAGGGACGTTGATGCCGAGTCAAGCTCTCGCAACCCTCGATGCAGCCTCCCCGATCACCTACGTGGGTCTCTCCAAGACAAATCGGTGGGCTTTTTCTTCTGTTGCGCATTGGTGTGACCGGTGACCCCCGACTTGGCTTTTCCCTCCCCACCAGGTCTTCTCCATTCTAACATCGGGCGTACTATGTATGATTCGTTCATATTCCCTCCCGACGGAACGCGTTGACGACGCGGTACAATGGATGGCAGCCGCGCCAAGGGGCAATACCACCGAGTCGCGTCCGTCTCGGCCGGTTGATGGCCGAAAAGGAAGTGGGCAAGAGGTTCGATACTCACTTGTACCACACATGCATACCACCAAGATTGTGTAATGGCACGGCAGAGGAAAAAAAGTAGCCATCCATTAAAACTCGACACGTGAGATGGCCGGACCGCCGAAAGAAAGCCCGAGATGAAGACGTCGAGCGGCGGTCCTCAGTGGCGGCGCCACAGAGGGCGGAACGGCCTGGCGCAACCGTCACGTTATCCTAAGCATCCGTGACGAAACCCCGCCAAGACGGAGATGCCAGAGCATGGGATTCTATATTCCGGGTGTGCGTGGCGTGGTCATGTTTCACCCGAAGGTATAGCCGATTGTGCGCCTGTATCCGTACACAATGCGAATGGGCAACTCACCCGTCCGGCATCGTCTGACCTCCCCCTTCGTTTCCAATGCTCATCCCACCAACCTCCCAGCGGCCTAGGGTACGGATACAGCGGCCCTCTATTTAGGGTCCTGGAGCTCGGCCGGGGGGGGGGGGGGGGGGGGGGGCGGCGGGCTTGGCGGGGTCCGGGGGCCGGGCGGGGGGGGGGGGGGCGTGGGAGGACGTCGGCCTTGGCTGAGTGCAGGGAAATGCGTGGGAACAGGGCAAATGGTGGTTGTCTTTACCGCCTGTTGTGTAGGAATGTTGGCCTTTTTCTTTTCCCTCTTGGGAATCATCCGAGCCTCTGGGATTCGCAAAGTTCCGTGGATCGATTTCGCAGCGCAGCAAAAGGTTCATCCCCTCTACCGGAGACGCGAGGTGCCTGAAGAGCGGTGCGGAATGCTGTCGAGAAGTGACAGTCGCTGGGCGGCTCCTGCGATGGGCATGTCGAGATGGCAGCTCGGCGCCGAAGCCGTCCATGCCAAGCCCGCATCGCGAGCGACAATCCTCGGGGTTTTTGGCCTCGTTGACGATCCCTGTGCAAGGTCGAAATATGCCATTGGCTACACATACAGGTATACATAGTACAGGCAACTGGTCAGGTGGAAAGGCAACAGAGAGGAAAGGAAGAAAGGATCTTGCGAGGATGGGCATTGATGGTTGCGTAAGTAGGGTTACACACGAAAGTCGAAGCGAACCCAGTGTTTTTCCTTGATGGAAGTGTCCTCGGACGTTTGGAAATGCCATTCTTGCATTCCAAGTTTTCTCTTTGCAGCTTGATCCTTGGATTACGTTTGAGTGGCTTGCGGGACGTTCTGCCAATGCTGATTCCTTGTCCGGCTTGCGTCTCTGATTGGTGTTGGTTCTTCATTTCGGTGGCCGTGCTGTGTACAAGTTCTGCGTGCTATGTATCTCGTCGGCCGCGACACATGGATGCCATGCCAGCCGGGGAATGCTGGAAGGGGACCGTCGCAACGAGCATGATTGGCTGTGCGGTCAGTCATTTCAGCAGCGTTGAAAGAAGGCCGGATGCTTGGCCGGTTGGTTTGGGGGAGCAGATCAGGGTTGAGACTACCAAAGTTTGGATGAGAATGGAGCCTTCGGAGGTTGCTGCTGCTCGGGCGATGGAGAGTGGTGGAATAAGGTGGATGAGGGGTTGACTCAACGATTCGCCGACGACGGTCCCATCGCCAGTACTCCGTAGAACCGAACGAGTTACCGCAGCCAGTCTTTGATCTGTCAGACCGCCTGGCCCGTCAGTGTGTCGTGGAACGCATGTGCGTGTAATGATGATGACCATCGTGCCCGCTTCTCACAATTCCGACTTGCACACATGGCTTTCACGGGGAGAACGGAGAGTGGACTCGACGTGGTGTGCTGACATTGTCCGATGAGCGATGATCTGCCAGTCATCATGTCCCCGGGCGAATATGGGTAAACTAGTTCGAGGCCAGGAACGACCGTGAAGGTGATCGACTGCGTACGGGATGATACTTCGCAGTCGGTGGCTTTTTTCTAGTATCCCAGCGATCCGATGATAATGACATCACTCGGCCGGTATCAGCGCCTCCGGGATACCTTGTCCGAAGGCTGCCCTTGGTGTCTCAGGTTTTCTTGTGTGCTGTGTATGGACGAAGAGAACTGGTGACTGGACGTAAGATCCGACGGCTGTGGCGCAGGGAGGCGCGGGCGAATAATGACAAGGCAGAGGCTCCGTCTGTGCCAGTCGTAACGGAGAGGCGTCCAATATTGTATTGTGGACTCTGTACGGAGTACGGAGTACGGATACAGCGTCCGGAAAGGAGTCGCATGTGCTCTGACAGCAAGTGGCTGAGTGAAGTTCGACCCTGAATCGCAGTACTGTTGAATGCTTTTGACCGATTGGTGACGGCCTGAGGTCGCAACCATGAATGGACGGGTATTGAAGTGAAGCAAGAGGGTGTGTCGTTTACAATACCATTGCGCGGCGAACGGATACCACATCCCCAGGGTCCCTGCGTCGGGGACACGACGTTATGCATCTTTTCCGCCTGCGTGTGCTGCGTAGGAGACCGCTAATCCTCTTCCACGCGGCTCAAATCCTTTCTTCGAGGGTTACGCAGAAGAGGGGGCCGTAGTAGCGAGTAGGCAAGTAGACCGACAGACAGGCTGGTAACCGACGAGTCTTCTTTTGGCCTTCGGTTTTCTGCCCGACATGCCCCCGCATACCCTCTCCTCCCTGTCTGTCTGTCGTCCAACTCGGACCCGTGGCGTAGCAGACTCTGCTACAGCACGCAGGGTGCAAGGCAGGCCCAAGGCAGTATAACAGTGCCGCAGCCGCGGCCGTACTATAAGAAGGAGAACGACTTGAGTCGGGCGGCTGCTCTAATGTAGGAACGGGGTCGGAGAGGGTCCTGAGTGGGTGTCAAAAGTCAAGTGACGGCCGCATCGTTCGGGGGCCTCCTTGTACTCGATACTCAGCTTCTGCCGGGTGGTGGTATCCCGAAATGTGATACTTTTGAGCAGAGTCATGCTGGATCGTGTCTGCCCAATGCCCCTCGTGCCCGAGCCACACAACCCAAGCCCCGAATGCCTACGAGACATACTTGAAGGTAGGCCAGAACGGCCGCGACAATCGATGAGAAGATGAAATTGCCGAAGAGTTTGCACGCTGCGGTTGTGTACCGCTAGTTCATTATTCTTTAAACCGGCCACAAGACCAGAGATAGACAGGCAGTGCATCCGTAGTTTGGGCGGAAAGATTGATGTATCTTCACCTCGACCTCGATTTCCTGCTGCCTTACCGGGCTGTTACTAGGTTGGCGAAACAAGTAACGCAGTGCTTTGTGCCCTGTCGTCGTTGGCGACGTACTTTACAGCTGCCCAGTCAAGCGGTCAACTGAAAAAGTGATACACCAGTGTTAGCGTTGACATACAATGGTAGTGGTATTCTGTATCACCTTTTTTTTCTTTCTTTTCAACCGGTTGCCAGTGTACTTGCAGTGGGAGAAGGGCAGAACAAGTAATTAGACAGCGGCGGCAGGGAACGGAAACCGCTGAGCGCATTACACGAGCCTCGTTCAAGCACAGTACTCCGTACTCGGTAGCCTATACGTGCACGATGTATGTACGGATACAGCGTCGAAAACTGGAGAGTCCATTGGTAGGGAGTCGAAGTCACGGCAAGGCCGCCAAACCGGCTGGTGTCTGCCGGGAGGGGCGGCGGAGAAGGACTCGCGCCAGTCACAGGACGAGCGCTTGACTTGGCGACACAAGTGCGATCAGTCCAACGGCGAGAGTTGAGGTGAACTTGATCAGGTTCCCTCTCCTCTGACGGCGGACGGTGGGGATGGGGGAAGGATCCTAGTCTCGACCTTGGAGGGTATGGCGTCACAGGCGCTGATCAGCCAAAATTCTCGCCGTTCAGTGGGTACGGTCCAACTGTCAAGGGTCGTGGGAGGGACAAGGGGTTTCCCCGTCCGATTCTGGAGGGCTGTTGCAGCTTCTTTGAGCGTACTGCCGCGTATATACTTGTAGGGGTTCATGTCCATGTATGTACAGGAAGAGTCTGTACGTGGCGTTCTAATGCGCAGGTCGCGGCAAGGCAAGGTACCGCAAAGCACAGGACATTGCCAGACGTGTACGTAGTAAGTGCGAGTTGAGCTCGAGGTGCAGTGGTTGGGTGTGTGTAGCTTTTAGGGGACTCTCGAAGAGGTAGAAGGGCGATGTACCGGTATCTGTACACGTGGAAGCCAGGTTAGCTTAAGTGGTGAGGTGAGGTCAGGTCAGCGAGAAAGATTGCATCTGTGCCGTCCTGCTTACTTGGTACGTAGTTGGGTTTCCAGGTCCTTCTGTCTTGGGCTTTTCTTTTGCCATTGCGGCAGAGATCATTTCATGCAGCCCAGAGGGATATGAATGGCGAAGCGATCGTCAACGGTCGCACAGCTACCGGGGAGACGTTGCGGGAGGAGGGCATGCGAGCGGCAATGGCGATAAGAGAGAAGAAAATGGAAATAAAGGTAGAATCGCGAGTCTCGGTGGGCGAGATGGAGCATCGTCGGCAAGACTCCGCGTCCCAGATTTTAGCGCGAGGTGTACTAGTAGTCTTGCCCACCCAACGCTGCTAGCGAGGCATGATGATTCGAATGAGGTATCGTGAGTTTCCCAAGGTGAGCACGAGATGGATAAGAATGCAGAGTCATGGCAAGGGGAACGTACCGACACACCGACCCTTTCCTTCCTTACCATCTACTAGTATTTGTTGATTCCCCTTTCAGTGTGGGGAAGAGGACATCGGGGTCGCCTGCGGGTAGTCTCTCAGACAGAAGTGCACTAATTCAACACTATATACGTGCGGAGTACCTACCAGAGGAATAAAGGTGCCTGTACTTGTACGCATGGCCTTGCGCACCCATGATACGTACAGGACACGGAGTTAAAGGACACGCTATTAGGTAAGGTATCCAAGTACCGCGGTGCGCTTGTCATTCGCACCAGTCAAAAACCATGGTCGAGCAAAGCGTCTCGGCGGAAAGAGGTAGATCCCTGTTTGATTCTCATTAGGTCCTTCCTTGATTTCCTCATCTGCGCGCCTGGCTCTGGCAGCCTCGCACCGCTTCAAGTAATGTTACCTACTTGTCATTACTACCTACCTTAGTAGTGTAGTTTCGGAGAATCTGGGGGTGAGCACCTGTGCTTCCGCTAGGATGCCGGCATCGTGAGGCTCCTCTCTTAAAAAAAAATCGCGCCTGGCAGAGAAGTATCTAGGCGCCCTGTTCACAATTGTCGACTTGTGGGAGTCAGGCGCCGCGTGATGTAGAAACAGGAAACCCAATGATTCTGAATCACGGAATCTTGGCCCTTGGGTCCTATTAGAATGGCGCGTTGATAATCGTTCGCGGTGGAAATGGAAGGCGCCAAACATGCCAGAGCCGCGATGCTTGCAAAGGGTGACGGCATCTCTCCCATTTATGCGGATACTACCCCGAAATCGATTCGGTGAGAGGCCGAGTATCAACTAGGTATTGCGTGTATCCGTACAAGTAAGTGTGTCCGAGTCTTCCAATACGCAATGACTCTCCAACTGGAACTAGACGGCGTGTTTGTGGTTGTTTGCGCCTGACACTGAGACGGCGAATGCCAGCCGGGGGATGGCTTCCTTCCAATGCCAGCTGAATGTAACCGTGTGAGAGTCTGTGCATGCCCTCCGTTTCTAATCCAGATGTTGCAATAGACGGAACTGGTTGACGATGGCACTTTCCGTCGCTTACCGTCTCTTGCCAAACCTTGAAAACTACCTACCCAGGTGTGCTCCATACTTGTACTGTGTCGTGTCAACATCCAGCTTGAAGATGGAACGTTGGAACGAGCGGCAAGCTTCTCTGGCAATTCTTATCATGAGCAGTTAGCAGCCTCGCCAGCTGCAGCTGTGAATGGGGCCGTCCATTGAAAAGTAGGTAGGTTCTCTACTTGTAAGCTTTTACATAGTACAACACCATGCAGCACCCTGCGTAACCCTTCTGGAATAACCTTCGTTCAGAGGCCTGCTCCACCATTCGAAACACACGGCAACACCGTTCATTGTATGCATTTGAGTACCTTATCGTACCTACTGTACTCTGTCAAGGGCTTCTGTCGACGACACCACTGCTGCGATAGCATCATCCTTCTCCACACCGCTTCACCTCGCTATACTATGTACTTGTACATAGGAATTCCATGCGCTGTCCGTGTCCACTTGGCCTCCACCCTTGTAGCCGTTCATCACCACCGTCTTCCCTCAATGCCCCTGTGATTACCCCCGTCTTTCATACCGCCCATCTGTTCCACCAACGACATTGGTCAGAGCAGAGGTCCAAGGCATCCTGACCGTGTACTGCGCACTGGTGGGCACGCCGCACACGTTCAGGGTACAGGTACGTACCTACTGCGTACGTATTGTCGTGTGCGTTTGCAAAAGCACGATCGACAATCATGACTCCCAATACGCTCGCTGTTCAATGCCCAGGGACCCATCAGCGACCCGACGACCCTCACGACAAGAAAGAGTCTTCTGTTCAGAGTTTGAGTGGCTGGATCCGTACTTGTACGGAGTACAGAGACCACTTGTACAGCTCCCCACCGCAGATCGCAACGACTCGGCCTCCTGTAAACGTCAACATGGAACCAAACCCACACAGCCAAGCCAGCCATTTTCGCCCATCCATCCTGCTGCTCTCTCTCGTTCGCCATTCGCAATTCTGATGCCCTTCTTTTCCCATTGTATGCGAGTACTCGTCGACCCTGCTGCTGTCATCAAGTCCTTGCCGCCTCGGGATCGTCTACGCCCTGCGTACTGCGTATTGGTACCCCCGAACACTATTAGGACACCTGTGATCATACGCAGTCCAGCGCTGCACCACGACACCACGCAGTGCTGCAGGACACTCTGTGCGTACAGCCTACTCATACAGTAAGGTGGCTGGCTACCCTCCGATACCTTACGTTACGGTAGGTAGGTACCTACACTACGTCCACCCACCGTCAACGCAACCGCCCATCGTCGTCTTCCGTCGCAATCCCGTATTACTCCCACGACACTCCCACCCGCATCACCTGTTTGCTGGGGCTCTTCCTCAAATTCTGATAGCCCTTCAGATCCCCACCTAGCAACTTGGCCGAGCAAAAGAAAGGGAACACTTCCAAAAGATCTCCCCTCGGAATCGCAAATACGACCCAATCGGTGACCCAAGCAAGAAAACTAAACGGAAAGGCCATCCGACGGTTCGCACACGGACCAGAGGGGAAGGGAAGAAATAGACACCTGCGCCTGGGAAAAACACACGATATGACGGGACCATTCGCTTGACTCTTCCATATCTCACCCTCGTCTTCCAGTCTGCCCAACCCAGAAAAACCCACTCACACACACCCACGAGACCTTCTCCCCATTCCTATCCGTACCTCCTACGGCACTATCCATTCGGCGGCCCACCGCGCGCTTTATTTTTTCTTTCCTGCCTAGCTTCCCGCCTTCTCGGGCTGTCCCTTTTCATCTGCTTCCTCCCTCCTCTTCCCGACCTCCGGCTCTTGTCCCTGTCCCGTCTCGACAGACAGACCGGTAGGACCCTACCTGCTTGCTTTCGGAACACAACCACGAATACCCCTACATTCCATTACAACGCAGTGCCTGATTTTGTTGCCGACTGGCATCCCCAACTACCTACCTACCTACACCAAAGCACGACGCCGACAGTAGCAACACCACCACCACTACAACCACAACACCTACGCAGTCACGCTGGACACCACCCCCCCTCCGTCACTGCCACCCCACGAGCCCTGACCCTGTTTGCATGGTGGCAAGAAGACCCCGTTTCCCAACTCGTACCTGCTGGTGACGGAGTGCCATTCAAATTCATCACATTTACCATTTGACTCCCCCTCTCGCACTTCCCTAGTGCGCAGCTTTTGCCAGCACCTTTTCATCGACAACACCAGCATCTTGAACCACAACCATCATCATGGACAACGAACACCAAGCACAGCACGCCGAGTCGCATCTACCTCCGCACATCGAGCGCTCCCATTCCAGCTCATCATCCTCGTCAGTGGACCACGAACACGACGATGTTCAGATTCACCAACCGACGCCTATTCGCCCTCGCCTGCCGAGCAGAAAGAGTAGCGGACCGCTGGTCGTTCCCAGAGACAGCTCCGCTGTTGGCCCCGTTGACGCGGAGTTTGGACCCGACGATGTAAGGGCAATGAGTCCTAGGAGGACGAGCGAGGACATCGAGGCACTTGGCAGAGAAGCGCGGGAGGAGTTGAAGAGGTAAGTAATCGATTCTCAACGCGTCTGAGACCGGGAACAAGGCGCTAATCCCACACTCTGCGATACAGACATGCAAAGGCTTTGCAAGACTCTCTCTTGACCATTTTCAACCGCATCGAAGCTGTACGCGAAGAGCACGATAAGCTCGACAACAACAACAAGTTCCTCCAGAAGTACATTGGCGACCTCATGACGACGAGCAAGATTACGGCGCCCCCAAGCAAGGGCAAAAAATAAATGACGCCAACCCGCCGAATACGTAGGCGAGTAAGATATTTTACCAAACGTGATCGATGTGCGGAAAAGGTCTGCGCTATTTCGACAACGGATCGCGCGACACATTATCTGGAGAACCATCACGTCGACAACTATCAGGGCTAGCCCGGCAAGCACAGACAGTCAAGCCGGATGCGATAACCAACAAGCACCGGGGCGACGGCCCCAGGCAATCTCTACATACAGACTGCATAATCGGACACAGCTCTCAGGATTCGAGGGCACGATACCCCTTGTGGCCGACTTGGCCCTACAGCGTTGTACTATTCATCTCGTTTACGGCTCCTGGCACGGATTCGGTATCGGAGTGGAAACCAAAAAATTGCATTTCTCGATCGCGATTCGACTTGTACACTAACGACCATTATCATTCATTGGGGGTTTTCAATACCGATAAATGACGCATTGGGGGCATCGGACAGCATCAGGCGTTACGGCTCTAGGAAAGATCATCTGGTCTATGGGGATTCACGTTTGCATATCGTGTATATACCTCGATACGGGGACACAACAGCCATCAATCCATACTTCGTTTCGAGGCAGACGCCTTTGCAAAGGTAGTCAGTGAACAAATAACGGCGGAGCAATTACAAGATTGTCGATTGTAGCACTCGAAAAGGATGATGCACTGACCGCTGAATGCGGGCTCTCAGCCAAGCTGCACCTGCAGCGCCACCCGACGATCCACTGCTGACAATTTTTCAGCGACGTCATCCTACTTTGCCACCGGAATGGAGCATTGGCCACGACGAAGAGGCCACCCAACAGAGTCGCAATGATGGAATTCGACGATGGAGATGGGAAACGGCATTCACGTGGATTGAGGAGAGACAATGACAATTGTCTCACTTCGGTCCATGCAGGGCAGTTGCACAAGCGCGGTTTGGTGTCGCACATGGGCTCTCCCTGACGCGGCCGACCACAGCGAGCCGACCTACGAATAAAGGCTGCCCAACTATGACCTCACCATCGACCGGTACGCCACTCGGGCGGTGTTATGCCTGTCGGCGTGGGACGGTCATGCCTGCCACCGCGGGACGGACGGCTTCCGGGCTTACTGAAAGTCGAGTGTCAAACGCGATTTGCCGAGTGAACGTTGCCAGTGACGCCATGCTGGGAATGGATGTGTCAGGATGCGGAGCCGATAGGTGAACGGCGTTCCGGTGCGGATGACTTGCAGGGGATTGGTCGGCGTCTGAGAGATGTTAGGCTGCTTCTTAGTCGACACCGATCCTCGACGAAGGTAGGTCGGCTTGGAAGGGGAGCGATGTGCAGAGTGAGGTTCTGGGCATCAAAGATGTTTGGCCGATTTTCCGCCGCATGGCATCTCCATGGCTTCCTGTTGTCGGTCTGTGGCTCGGGCTCGTCTGCACTGTCGGTGGCATTGAACTTTGAATGGGCATGTTGGATCTCATATGGTCGCCCAGTCTTCGTACATGGCGTTGCTGGATGATTTGCGGAGTGATATAGGAGTTGTGCCATGACGTACGTTTCGGCATGCCGGCCGCCTCTACTTGGTACTGGTGCTGAGTGACTGGTGTCGACGTTGAGGTGGATGACAGAGTGACTGTTATCGACGTTCAGGTGGATGACAAGAGATGTTGTATCGATGATAGAAACGAGGTCTCGATACTTCCCAGTGTCTGTCTGATCTGAGAGGGAGCCTCCGTTGATCATGGTATCCGCAATGCACAATGTTTCATTGAGAATGAACCGCTACTGGCCACTAGCTGGGCTTTGAACAACGGTACACTACTAGATGAGTTCACATCGGCATCCTCAGAGGCCCTCTGTATCGGTCGGTCGTTTTCTCGCGGTCATTCCCCGACCAGTCTTCCGTTGCGGAGGTTTCGGCAAGCGGCTGCGGTCGTGTTATACCTCCGCCGCAAGCTCGGAGTGTTTCCTGCCGACCTCGAAGATGTGGGGCCATCTCTCCGGCCGATGTCGGAGGTTGCCTCCGCTGCTTCTCCTGATGAACTTGCCGAAGCTTGTCAGCTGGTTTGGTTTCGTACAGGACTCTCACATTGTCGAAAACATAACAGAGTGGCCGGTGTGATGGCGAAGGAAATCCCAATGATGATATCTCGACGATCGTATCTCGAATAAAGTGCCTCATCGACATCGCGTCCAGGGCAATGCCTTCGTATTGAATGGCCAAATGCTCTACACAGTCACCCCGAATGTCTTTTGTTCTAGTAGGCGGATGTCGGTACGGATACTGCTCGAGCCTTGAACTAAGATAGGTATGGTGAGGAAAAGTGTGGTTACTGGCATTAATGGCGAAAGATGGGTTATAGACGTACATAATTTACCGTATATTGGGGCGAAGTCCGACATGATTGTCAATGGCAGTTGGACGCGATTGATAATACCTAGTACCTAGTGAGGCATGATTCGGGCAAGTTCTTGGTGGAAGCCGCCAGTATGCATCACTGAGAGGACCCTCACGGGGAGGAATATTAATTCCGCTCCGTGACGTCTGTTTCTTGTACTGCGGTTAAAGTCTACAGGGAATGAAGCCAATTTTCATCTCAATCTGTTTTCCAGTATAGGTTTATTTGATGAATTTGTGAGATCAGACAATTTGCACCCAACTTCGTACTCCCGGGTTAGAAATGTCTCATCTCAAATACTACGCCTACGAAGGACCCGGGGAGAGAAACCCGAGGAAGTTCAGCTACAACCAGGCAGTGCGAGTTGGTGACAGGACCGAATGCGCCTACCAAGGTCGCTCTCCCTTTCACTGTCTCTATGGCAAGGCTTTCCCACTGACGAACCCCTCCAGGCGGCTGGGGTTCCAAGACGGGCGAAGTCTATAAGGAGATCAACGCCCAGATCGACCAGGCGTTTGGCAACGTGGACCTCAACCTCCGAGACGCCGGCGGAAAGGGCTGGGAGCAGATGTACAGGGTCAACTCGTATTACCACGTGCCCATCCGCAACGAGGCGTTGGAGGCCATGGTGCGGAACTTTGGCAAGTGGATGCCGAACTACAAACCCATATGGACGTGTGTGGGTGTCACGAGGCTCGGGGAGGTTTGTATGAGGGTTGAGATTGAGGTTGTTGCTCATGATCCCGAGGCGGCGGCGGAAGTTGGGTCGATATGGGTATAAGCCCATCTGGGAAAAGGACAGGATGAAAGATTCACGTGTTTCCCAACTAGATAAACAGCGGCTACGCGTTCAAAACGAGTCACAGGGAGAAGTGCGAAAAAACGTTACTAACCCTGTAAAACTCCCATTAATTTAGTCTTATCTACGAGACGACATTCCATTAACGCCAAATCACCTCGTCGCTCTTGGAGGCATCCACTCTCGCAACTCCACATGCTCAGGGTATAAGTCTCGCGGTCTCCCTTTGCGCGAGCGCAGTCCAATCTATGCCTTGCCGGCCTGGACGAGGAGGGCGGCGTGCTGCTCGGGGTGGGTCTTCTCGACGTTGCCCTTGGCCATCTTCTTCATGAGCATGTTGGCCTCGATCTCGACGTCCTCGCGGAGGACGAGGGCGCCCTTCTCCTCGACGACGCGCCACTTGCCCTGGATGACGAGGGTGCCGACGGGGGGCTTGGCGTTGACGAGGGTGTCGACGCCGTCGGCGAGGTTGGTGATGGTGAGCTGGTAGGTGGTCTGGCCGATGGGCTTCTTGTCCGTGACGGAGTAGGTGGCCGACTCGCCGACGGCCTGGCTGCCGGACTCGCGCGTGTGCGAGATGAGGGCCGGGCAGAGCGTCTTGACCATGAGCTCGTGGTTGTGGATGGTGGCGAGGACCTGGTCGCGGGAGACGCCGGCGGGTACGGGGGTGATAACGGTGGTGGCGGGCATTTTGGCTGGAGTGTTTGTTTTTGCTGTTGTTTTGAATGAGGGTGTGGTAGTATATACTTGTTGTGTGTGGGTGTGAGTGTGTAGAGTGAGGGAGAGTGAAGCTGTTGGTGGTGGTGCTAGATGAGTAGAGACGTTCTTTATACGTCTGCCCTTCTTCGATGGCTCAGGCCCGGGACTAGCAGTATTCGGACGACTAGCCCCTTGATCCCCTGTTCGTCGCTCCCAGGACACGTGCGCAAGCCCAGGGAAATCCACCACCGGAGACCGACCACGAAGCCGCTGATGCTCTTCTGAAGTCCGCGGACGGGTGAGTGGGGGGCGAGTTGCAGGAGACGCAAGGCAAGGAGGCTAAAGTGGCACCGGGCCGGCCGTGCCCCGGCCGAGCTCCCGCCGAGCCGGACTTTGGATAACTGAGCTAAGAGACGCGGCCTTGTTGGAGGCGTTGCTGTTTTATTTCCATGCTGGCGCTAAGGTGGTTCGGACTGGGCTTGTCAAAGAAGAGAAAGGGGGGAGAGGTGAGGACAAGCGGGTGTCCGTGGAGAAGTCCGTTGTTGTGGAGGAAATACGTGTGATTTCGGTATAGCAGGGGAACAAGACCGCGATGTCGTATGGGAATTCACTCTTTTGACAAATTGGGCGTTACTTGAAAAGCCAAGAGTGTTATTCCGTGGTAAACAAGGCCGAAATGGCGGCGTCGTTCTTTGTTTCTGTTGTTTCGGAATCCAGGCACAAGATGCTCTTCTCGTGGTTCGGCTTCATTCAATGTCCGGGACATGCATGCCCAATGCCGGCCGCGGCGTCCCAAACTGCCGGAATAACGACCAACCAGGTGCGATGCCACGGGCACACACCCAGTCAAAGACGCTGGTCATCCGAGAAGACACAGGGAAGGCTGCCACGAATCCTTAAATGTTATCTTGCGACGACGACGACCCTAGGCTTTGCTTCCTGCAGACCTGCAGACTGCAGTGCCGGACCACCAACGCAAGGCGAGGCAACGCGACCGAAGCACAGCTGGAGGTCTTGGCACCTGTGGGAAGCTTTGAAATGGTCCATCTCTGAACCCCTAATTTCGTGTCAACCACTGTTGTTGCTGGGCACCGTCGCGAAGATCCGTGCTCGCCTGGACTACGGGAAGACTATCATGGTGTTGGGTCCCAGTTGAGGCTTAGCGTTTGTCTCTTTAGTTACTTTCGTAGTAGCTGAAAGGGAGAATGCTCTCCACGAGCTGCGGCATAGCGCCTCCGCGCGATCTGTGTCTCAGTTTCCCCCAAAAGGAGATGGCCGTCGCGGAGAACTCAAGAAGCCAGCGATCACAACCGTCCGAAATTGCTGACTCGGAACCACGTCAGCCGCTGTCGTAGACGTCGGTGTTGGCGTACGTGGGCAGATTTGACATGTTGAACGAACGGCAGATACCTTTCCATAGGCTCAGAGTGTGCAGAGTGTGACCTCGTCTTCTCAAACATGGAGTCCGAGTACCTGCATATACTAGGCGTAGGGCCAGACCATGCGGCCGTCTGACTTGCACCGGAGCCAGGTTGGGGATGACTGCCGGTGCGTGCGGCGCCATCTGCCTATGACCTTGCTTTTTCCCCCCTGCACTAAAAGGAGGGGTCCGCTGTCTGTCCGTGTGGCTTTCGTGGAACCTGGGGGCTGGGACTGTCATCTATCCGGTTTCTTAAGAACCTGATAGATGGCGGCAATTTGTATTGATTCGACTGGTTGCGCGACGGCGATGGCTTGCTTGGTGGCGGTGACGATGCTGTGGCCTACATATTCAACCGTTTGTTAATTACCCAGCGGATGTTTGTTGGCCTCTCAAAAGCCTCGATGACCAGGCTTCGGTAAGTCGCCTCTTTCACGATGCCAAGAGTTTTGAATGGCCTTGCGGAAGCGAGGTCGGGGACGTCGTCGAGTTTAAATGGCCATGGGATGAACGCAAATCTGCATTTTCACTTACCAAGTGGACTTTCTATTTTGGGCCAGTGAGTTATAGTCTCAAGTTCGGGCTCAGTACCAAACCTCCTCGAAGTCTCTTAGCCACGGGACTCATCCCTCAAAGTGATAACTGATAGAGAGCTCATAAGTTGGAATAGCGCCTTTCATTTACGTCTCGCAGATGTCTTTCCCTTTCATGAAGTACCATGGTATATAGAGTTCCACTCAGATTGCCTATTGTAGAAGGTCACGGTTGCATTCCAGAGACCTCGTTCGTAAAGGCTTCATGTTCTACGCCCAACTCTCATGTATCTCTCAGTCACGCCAACAAACTCTCACTTTCTACTCCTTCTCTCATTGACAATAATGTCTTCTTATTGCTCTCACGATGCTCCTCACATGGTTATGTTCGAAAAAAGAGTGTATGCTCCAAGTTGAATTGAACCAATGACGTAAAGGGCAAACAGCGGAATATGAATTCCTCGCCCCGCTCATTAATAAGCGCCCTCGACACAATGTGATTGGCCGCACGACGCTTCCCAGAATACAGCCTGTTGGACGACAGGCCTAGAGAGAAGAGAACACAGAAAGACACAGAGTACTCCGTATATGCTCGTTCAACCAGCAGAGTTTCTTGTGGTTGCGGCCTCCTTGTCCATCCGGTCACCACAGCCGAGATCTCCAGATTCGCGATTATCTCATACCGCGCCTCCTTAGACCCTTGCTTGGCCCCCTCCATCGCACACCATCCGCTAATAATTATGCCACAACCGTCCTCGGAGCGGGCCGCAAGCCTGCCGAAACGCAGGTACACTTCCAAAGCCTGTGAAGAATGCCGTCGTCGTAGAGCAAAGGTAGGCTCATTATCGTCACTTCTGTTCATCCATGGCTTCTCCCATCTCTTCCCCGCCATGACCCGTGACCGACATGGTTCGTTGACTTCGTCCCTCGCTAGTGTGATGGACAGAGACCTGTCTGTTCCCGATGTGTGGAACGTTCCATCAACTGCATGTACCGGAGCGAAGAGGACGGACGCAAGCCGGCTTCCAAGTCCTACGTGCAGCTCCTCAGAAACAGAATCGATCTCCTCGAGGCCGTACTGCAGTCCCACTCCATCGATATCGAAGCTTCCGTCGCGCAGCTCTCGGCCAATGGAAGTACACCACAACTCAACCCTGTCGGCAGCTCTCTGGTGTCCGGAACTGACCCCATGCTCGCTGGCTTGAGTTCCACTGCTTTCGATGACCTCTGCGCGACGTTTGAAGGCGCACTGTCTTTGGACGAGTCTGTGAACTATGACCAAGACGGAGAAATGCGATACTTTGGTCCCTCGAGTGGTCGCCTAGAATTTCAAGCAGGTATGAGATATCGTCACTGGTCTCGCGTTGATCTCCATGTGTTGGCGCTAATCGGACAAAGACTCTTCTCCCGAGACTGATGACCAAGGAAGTAGTCCAGCTACCATCAAGTCGGTGGAGTTGAATCGCTACATCCTTCCCATAGAGAGCGAAGAATACCCCGACGACCTGAAGAACGAGTTGATCGACATATTTTTCAACTATCATAACCCCGGTTTCCAAGTTATCGATGAAAAGCTGTTCAGGCACAGCATGAAGAGCAAGGGACGTTTCTACAGCCCTCTACTGCTCAATTGTATGATGGCGGTAGGTTCTCGATACTCTGATAGGATCGATGTACGATCGGTACCCGAAGATCCAAACACTGCCGGCAAGCCTTTTCTTCACAAAGCCGAAGTTCTCTTACACTACGACATGAAAAGACCGACTCTCACCACGATTCAGTCCATGGCGATATTGGTAGGCGCCTACGTGGTGAGTAGGCCCTAAACGAATCCTTGCTTTCAAGATCCCTATATGAAGTGAGTCAACTGACAGGTACTTACCTAGTCATATGGTTGCGACGCCGCAGGTTGGCTCCATCAAGGCATGGCCAACCGCCTGGCCCTGGATATGGGTCTCAACCTGGACGCTTCATCGTTGGCAGGGTCGAACCTCATGTCAAGCGAGGAGATCGAGTTGAGGCGGCAAATCTACTGGGCTCTTTATTGTGACGACAAACTCGCCGCCATTTACACCGGACGTGTCTGCAGCTTGCTGGCAAGTGACTGACTCCAACAATGCCCGATACCTAGCTAACCTCCTTTGCAGGATGTGCAAGGTGCAGTCAATCTCCCTTCAGTCATACCGCCTGAAAAGTTGAACGACCCTTTGAACGACATGAGCGGACTGCGACGGTGCAACAAGTTGATCCTGGTCCACAGAGCGCTCATAGGAGTGTGTAGGATCCTGGAGAATATCCTGCTTGCTCTGTAAGAGCTCATATCCGAACCCACGAAGACTCCTGCTAACTCCTCTGGCCCAGTTACGCTCCCAAGCCCTTGTACAAAGGACCCCAACGGATCTCATTCCTTCATTCGTGCACCTTGGAGCTCAAAACGTGGTTCTACCAGCTCCCGGCCGACCTCCGAATCGACCGTCCCAACGACCTTGCTCAAGTCTACACCCTCAACATGATCTACCACACCTGCTGCATCCTCCTTTTCAAGCCGTTCCTCCACCGTCCCAAATCCTCGACCCCCAGCTCGAAGCCAGAACTTGTCCGACGCGCAGAGGTGCTGTGCGTCGAGTCGGCCAAGCGAATATGCCTCGCCGGCAAAAAGTACCGCCAGGTTTTCGGAGGCTTCCGCAGGAGTCCCATATCCGCCACCCACTGCACCCTCACCGCCGCGCTCGTTCTCATCCAGTACGCCAGTCCGGACCCCGACACGAGCAGCAGCGGCGGCGGCAGGCCGTGCTGCACGCCGTACATTGAAATGTGCCTCGAGGTGCTCGGCGAGCTGTCGACGTCGTGGAACCCGGCGGGGAGGATGAGGGCGGACCTGATCAGACTGCTCTACCAAAAGTATCCCGAGCGGATCCCCCACGCCCTGTTGCGCTGCGAAAAGAGCTTCGCGGCACGACCGCCGACGCACTGCGAGAGGGGACTGCCGCTGACGACGGCGCAGACGCACCCTTTGCAAACGCACCCGACGCTGGAGCAGAACCTCTGTCCGTTGCTGAACATGATTGGGCAGGACTTCAACTGGAGCGGGCCGGATGGCGAGATGCAGGGTCTTGAGAGCGTTTCGTTCGCCGAGGGGTCCGAGTCTGCTTTCAACTCGCAATTTGCGCTGTCAGACTCGATTATGGATATGGGCGATCAGGGAGTGGGTTTGACAGATGATGCGTTCTGGGCGGGCGTGAACTTTGATTTCGGGTTTGAGGCACAGAGCTGAGGGAATGAAGCTCATGGAGAGGATCGTAACGCTGTCATGATTTGCCAAAGCTGATGAATGGTTGAACTCCCTGACGCCCAATAAATAGCAAGCCCACATTGAAGAATTCTACGTAACCGTTTTGATGCCATCTCGCCATAGGAAGCAATTGTTCCTGCTGCTTACGCAGTTTAATCATATTCTGATCAGTTTCACATGCCTCGTATACCCTTTCCCGTTCACACCTTGGTCGCTGGAATGCTCTCTGTGTAATTGACGCCGTAGTTTTTAAAGTACCGATATTCTTTAATCGAGAAGACTACAGTTTGGAACGCGAGGACACTGAATCGAAAGAGAAACAGTCAGTTCGTGTGCGTTGAGAAGACAGTCTACGCCAACTCACATCAAAACTGCGCAGAAAAGCGTGACGATCCAGCTAAGCGCGCAACTGGCACCGCTGCAGAACCGCGTGTTGGCCTGCATGAGCAAGCCCAAAGCGACGAACCAGAACACGATCTCGAGGGTGTTGAGGATGGCGTTGGCTTTGAGGGAGGCCCACTTGCGGAAGCGCGCCTTGTGTTCGGTCAGGAGTTGGTAGCCTATGATGATGACGCTTTTGATGCCCTGATCGCATTGGTGAGTTTGAAATTATGCCACTGTGGTACGCAACCGCGCAGAGTCGGTATGTTGGAGAGCTCAGAGGGACGGACCATGGTCAGGGCCATCATGTTGGCTCGCGTGGTCATGACGGGCATGGCCATCCGCGCGATTGTGAGGATGATGGCGACCAGCATGACGACCAGCTGGAGGATGTGAACCTTGGTCTTGTACCGAGGGTCGAAGAAGGGCTTGTCAAAGAATTCACGGATGCCCATATTTACGGTTCTGTGCGCTGTCGACCAGCTCGTTGGTGATATCTCGTCGGTAGGTTGAGCGTCTTTGACTTCGATGAAGGAGACCGATGGGCCCGAACAAGTCGAAGGAAATGGAAAACGAACGAAACAGAATTGCCAATTCCAATCGAAAAGACCATGGGGAGAATGCTGTTTTATTCTCATCGCCAAGAACACCTTTTTGCGGTTTACACGCGTCCACGCCAGCGAGAATACGCTGCCGCGCCCGATACACGTATAGCAGCTATACGCGTATAGAGGAGCCGCGCGCCATTGCATATAATGCTGCCTACGCAAACACGTACTCTGTCCCCACCGTAGTCGTTCAGACCTGCCTGTGTATGGGCTTTCGTGATTTGCTTGGATCACAGGCATAGTTGGAAGGCTTAGATGTCACCTATAGCTCTCGAAAGTGGCCATGTCATTAAAGAAAAATCACTCTGCGGATCACACATGGTGGACAGGACCATCTAGCAATACGCTGAAAAGAAAATGGCTTGTGCTATGGCTCGCTCACGTGCATCCAAGTTTGTATAGCCACGAATTCTCTTTGCTGAGATCGTGTAGTGTAGTTTTATTATCTATGATGGCTGGATTCCTGCTCTCTAACCGGTAAACGCAATGTCAACCGTGAACGGCTTGGCTCAAGCACCGTTCTCGACATCCTTAGTCTGTCTCGGCAATGACCGCGTCCACGTTCGCCCTCGCAACATTGCCAGGGTACGGATCGGCTGGAAATTTATTCTTCGTCCTGGTGGCGCGGGCGACGGTTTCGACGAAATGGGTGTTTGCTTTGGATCTGTCACGAAGTAAGGAGTGAGCGCCGGACCTTGATATGTCTGACAGTCTGGAATGTGTGTCAATCTTACGCTTCGTCTGCAGGCATGGCTAGCACGCCAGCGATGGAAACGACGAACGCAACAACAGAGAAGAACTTCATTTTCGTGGGACTTTGATGGGTGTTGTGTGCTAATAGAGTTGGTGTTAAAACACTGCAAGTCGGACACACCTTATCGCGTGGAATTGGCGGGCATTGGTGAGCTTTTGTAACGTCCCCGAGTTGACGATTCAGTTGCGTCCGGACCACTGTTTTAACATCCGCTTAAGGTTCGCGATCATGTTTCCGTCGTTTTGAGTTCACGAGTCGTGGGACCGCGTCTCACCAACTGTCCACGAGTTCGACTTCTTTCGAGGCAGCAGAAGTTATGAGATGTGTCCGACAGTCCGCCCTGGGGCCATTTGCCCTGGGGCGGACGCTGCGTCCAACGTGTCGTTTTCTCTGACATTTTGGGGTTGAAACTGGCCAAGCCAAGGTTTAAATCCGAGCATGCTTTTGATGTTTTAACTTACTACTTCTCTTTGATATATTTGACTCCGAAAACCGAACAAACTCTCGCATTCCGTCCAAACTCAGTAAAGTTGGCCCCACTGCATTTCATGCAGTAGCAAAGAGGGTTACGCAGCGTGGTCAAGTCTCCCCACTCAACTGGTCTTGGAAGCGGTCATGAGGGAAATGAGAATGCGTTACGAACTGGTTATTTATTGTTTTGACAGTAAGCTAGTTCCTCTCGAGCTAAGCCGCCAGTTCGTCGTCTGGTAGATCATCCAACCTGTACATGAGAATCGTATAGACTGAAATCTAAGCCCTGGCGGCGGCAAGGGCAGCAGAGATGGTAGAAGGGTTGGCCTTCTTGGCTCCCTTTTCACCACCGTTCGTCGTCTTGCCATCCACACTCTCCGTTCCGTTGGTCTTGCCTTCGTTGTTCTTCTTTCCATTGTCTTTGCCCTTGCCTTTGTTCTCATCGTTGTTGCCGTTCTCCTTGCCCTTACCCTTATTCTCGTTATTGTTGCCAGCGTTTTCAGTGCCAGCGTTGGCGCCGCCGTCCTTGCCCTTACCCTCGTTCTTCTTGCCGTCCTTGTTCTTGCCATCCTTGTTCTTGCCGTTATCTTTGCCGTTGTTCTTCTTTCCTTTGCCGTCATCGAGGGCGGTGCCGTTGTTCTTCCCTCCGGCCCCCTTGCCCTTGTTCTTGTTCTTGTTCTTGCGGCATCTGCAAGACTTGCCCTCTACGTCCTTGCCACGTCTCTTTCCTTGCTCGCACTGGCATTTGCCTTTCTTCTTGCCGTTGTTCTTCTTGCCCTCATTGTTCTTTCCATCGTTGTTTTTCTTTCCGCCTAATGAAGAGGATGTCAGAAATCTTTGGAAGGAATAGTAAGCGAGTAGCAAATAGAACTTACCACCACTTTCGGTGTCGTTGGTCTGGCGTGTAACGATTTCTCCGAAATGACCACCTTCGATGTCCCGAACAACCAAGTCATCCTCTTCCTCGTCCTCGGAGCGATCGGCAAGTGAGAATGGCAAGCTTTCCTCGTCTCTTTCAAAGACCGTGGTACCCTCCGTGAGTGAGTCAAGATCTCTGGCAGCCACTTCCCGGGCAGCTTTGAGTCCGAAATCGGTGACGGCAGCGGCAGCGAGGCTGGCCAAGAAAAGGATGGAAGCAGCCTTCATGATGATGAGTTGTGGGTACGGTGAGTCGGAGGAAGGAAATGATGGACTGCTTTCAAATTGCCTTTCGGAGGATCAAAGATAGCAAGTTAAGACAGTCAATATCGGTGTGTTAGTGAAAACTCCCAATAGCGAGTATAACAAAATGGCGCGCGGCGCGTGAATAGAAAGTCCTGCTGTGTGGAAACGAAAGCGTCTAGTGCAACTGTCAGCGAATGTGTGGTGCTTTATAGATGATTGTCTTCATCGGGTGCTGGTGATCAACATGAGGGATGTGGATTTGTCTACTGCATACGGACTACGGAATACAACCCCCCCCTCCCCGTCCCCGTCCCCTTGGCCATGTTCTTGATGAAACCACGTTACATCTATATTGTCTGCAGAGCTCTTCATCAATCCGTGGGAGCACACGTGATTCCACTTCCAAGTTTACATGTCAGTTCACATGGTTGCGTTCATCTGGTGTCATGTATCTGCTGCCATCCCTTCAGTCGGCACCTTGGGAAATTGCTCCAAAGCTCGGAATCGGATCCCGAGTAGGGCGGACTCGACATCCTTCAGACGAAGAAGTCGCCTGATGTTGGAGGATACATCCTAGATCCTCTTCATGGCAGACGCTTCCCCGCGGACGCCTTGATCCCCGACGGCACCTTGGCAGCCGTCTGGAATTCCATGAAAGCATTCGAGGCAGGCGTGGCAGTGCTTTAACCTGCTGGCACGGACCTGTTGGACGTGATCTCGGTGCTCAAACGAGTCCTCGGGAGTTGATCATATTGGTCATGAGCCCTGTGAGTGTGGAAACTCGAGAGACTTGCAAGGATCGCAGCAGCGGACGTTGATACCGCGTCGGGCGCGACCTGCCAAACGCAGCCGTGCTTGACATTTCAGACAATGTGTGACAGAAGCTTCAGAGCAGAGGCCCCGCTCCTGAAGAATTCCATGTCTGGTCGTCCGAGGCAGCAAACTTGCCAAACGATGCCAAGACCTACTCATAACTTGGCTTTGAGATGGATTTTAGAGTTAAAGTCTAAGTGTATTTTCAAGACGCGGAGATGGGGATTGTATCGACTGGACCAACTCACTCGATCCGTTAGCCAGATAGACTGACATTCAATAGACTTTTGACGCAACAACGTGTCTACATACTACAAAGACCCCATTAACAGTGGCAGACGATGATTCATGAATACGACATGGCAGCCGATTGATCCGGTTCGTTCACTTGGTACTGGTCATGACACAAATGACTGTCCTGAACAATTTGCGGTGTTTGATGTAAGGAAGATCAGCAGCCGTATTCTCAGCAGAAAATGGGGGACGATGTGCGTCTCACGTAAATTTAGCATGTGGAAAGTTTGAACAGAAGAGCGAGTTTCTTGGTCAGGTTAACCCAGCGTCATGGGAGGGATAGGTCCTTGTAAGTCACCAGTTGTGCGACTGAGAAGAGATCCAGCGGCAACCCGACCAAGCCAAATGTCACGCAAAAGACTTGGTGCGTCCCAGTAATCTTTCCTACCTCATGTCATCTGAAAGTGACATCTTGTCAATCCGAGTGTTGGTCGAGTCTTTTGCCACGATTGGTGTGGATGCTTGAGTCGACATGATACTGCACGGACAGCTAGCTGACAAGGCGAACTTCGGAAGTCGCCGGCCCCTTGCTCGTGATCGCATACAACCATCTCATGTACAGCCACTCTATATGATGTACCATGGAAATACTGTGACATCAGGCACTGTTTGAAAAGCGAAGATCCTCCTCGCAGTAACTCAGCCCTGATGCATATGCTGATCACTCGAAGAGATGCATCTTTCTCGTCTGCTCAAACACTACTTCATCCCAACTCCGACACGCGACTATGTATAGATTCTGAACGATTTGGGAACTTGGTCTGTATAATTCGCGAGTCGTATAGGCGCCGCAACTTTCGATACTCTCATAAAGTCGTTTCGGTTGGGCGATGTTGCCATCACAGAGCATAGCATAGTGGGCCAGACACGTGTGACAATATCGACGAGGCCCACGAAACGTGGCGATCTTTTGGACCCTGGTTATAAGACATCTAGCCGAATAAACTTATTGATCCTATGAGCACTGTTAGTTACTGGAATCGCTCCTTGCAATCAACGTCACAAACGTCATCAAACCAGCGCCAGCGCAAACCTATGCGTAAAATTAGAATCCACCCAGCGAAACAGAGACGTCACAGCCTCACAGGAGACTCCTAGACGCAAGCTGCCCAGCCCGAACATTGCCACATTGGAGTCGGCCGCAAGTCATGCTGAACAGCCCAGCCACACTCCGAGTTTACGAAAGTCGTTAAGCTTCAAGAAATCTGCAATAGACGAGGCCGGGGAACACAGGTTCCGACGTCCTCAAACCTGTGTCTTGGCCGCTTGGTCAAGATAACCTGGTGTTGGTCATCTTGACCCCTCATCGCATCACACAACGTTGGCACGCAATGAGCAGGGTCGCATTGCTCGGGGCTTGGCAATGGTTCTTCGGCCGGGTGGCACCCGGGAGCGGTCTGGGGCTGGTCCACAAACTGGGCACATCACATGCCTGGTTTGGAAGTAGCGAGATATTCCCCAATTATTGTCGTCCGTATCTCGAATTGCATGTCAAGGTCTTTGAGATGATACCCTACTCGGCGTCGCAAGGTAGTGAAGCTCAAGGGCGTCGCATGGCACACGAAACAAACAATCTCACTATGAACACTTGTACGGCTACAATTCCTTGAGTACTCCCAATTTCACCATTGAAGATGGCCACACCAAGTCCTGGATCGACTCGTCTTACAGGTACCTCCAAGTTCACGTCAATACCGGCAGTCTGGTCTACATCTACACGGAAGGTAGAGTCTCTGGAACATTGTCTTTCCTTGATTGCTCTGTAGTTGATGGAACTCTCCAGTCACCAGTGGGAGTCGAACGGCAAGCAGGCTCTGTATTTCTGCGACACTGGCAACGGCCTGCTACGTCATGGTACCTACCGGGGAATGGGGGGGGGGGGGGGGGTTACACANNGGGGGGGGGGGGGGGGGGGGGGGGGGGGGGTTTCAACAGTGCCTGCACAGTATGTTGGCAACCTGAACGGCAAGTACGGCCCTAAGGCGTTAAACAGGCTCCTTCTTGAATACAATCAAAATACTCCTTTTATAGTAATAGCAATTAATTAAGTTATATTATTCCTGCTATATCTATTGTATTTTTCTAGTGAATAGGATTAACAGCAGAATATTAACTATGTAAATAATTAACTAGAGATAGTGAGAGTAATACTATAGTTAAAATGCAGGAAAGTAGAATGGTTTCTTGCTATTCATGATGCGAATAGTACCTAACATGAGCAAGCTAGTCATTCACCAGTAACAGCCAATCCAGCTACTGTTGAACCCCCCCCCTCCCGGGTAGCTATTGAGACCCTCGACGACTGTCAGGTGGCGACTCTCAGTGTCGGGCAGAGGGAAAACTCCAATCGTGTTGGTGTCCCTGCTTCTGTCAGCGCGACGGAAGTAGCAGCTGAACCTACGACTTTCTCGACTGCCACGCCTGCGCTTTCCATACCCTATTAGGTAATGGGTAGGTGGGGGAGATGGCGTGTCAAAACGCTTCCGATTTGTGACCATGGAGTGGTCAGTTCCGGCACAAAAGTCCATCACGTCTAATAGGTAATCCGGCGGTGTGAGGAAGAAAATACCTCAAGTGCTTTAAAAACCAGTGTGACACTTGCCTTTCTGTTGCAGGCTTGGTATAGAGAGAGGCAACAGCCAATTGTGTGTTTTCTCAGAGACGCATTGAGGCAGTAAGTGCGGTGGGAGGGGGGCTTGCCCCTAAACGTGGACACAGAGCCACAGGATGGATGTAACTTCCTGAAGCGGGGATGAAGTTGAACCTTGATTAAACCTCGTACCCCGCATTGCGACCTACGGTCAATCATAGGAAAAACATCATCTTCGCACTCAGAATCTCTTACCACCACGAAAGTCATGGACCTGTTCCCCGACGGCGAAGAGAACCGCTGGTTCGACCCGCGAAGCAGCACGGCACACCGAAATGTACCCAGATCACAACTCGTCGTGTATGATGCCGAAAAACAGATCTCTCGACTTCAAATGAATGCCTACGGACGAGGAATCATGAGGGATCCGGGTAACTATGTCGTGTACATTGACGGTGCGTGCCGCAACAATGGCAGTCCCTCCGCAAGGGCATCGTGGGCCGTCTACTTTGGCCCGGGTTCCAAGTACAACCGGAGTGGCCTACTGCACCCCAGCCTGCCTCAGACGAGCACCAGAGCCGAGATAGAGGCTCTGTCCCGGGCGCTGGATGTAATCAGGAGTTTCTCCCATGAGGACTTGACGATGTCCATGATCAAGATCGCGACCGACTCCGAGTACCTCGCCAAGGCCATGTCTTTTTGGATCAACGACTGGATCGAGTACGGCGGGATCAGATCCAATGGGCAAAGGGTGGCGCACTTTGATAAGCTGGTGGAGATGCACAATCGGATGGAAGACATGACGTATGGCGACGAGGGTGGGATGGACTTTTGTTTCTGGGCGATCCCCAGAGAGGAGAACAGGGGAGCCGACAGGCTGGCCAAAGGTGCTTTGGACCGTTGAACGTGTATTCCAGATGGAAACACTAGCAATGCTTGCAGTCGAACCGTTTTGGTCTTGCAGCGAGGTACTGTCCTCTGCCTTCATCGTCAATAAGAGCAACGTTTTGGCCTCCGTGTTCGGCATCACAATTCTGCGCAGTTTCGAATAAGAAGTAGCCAAAATCCAGGGTTGAAGCTCTGAAAGTCCCTCGTCGAAACTGCGAAGATTCTTTTCGAGTCGTCGCTGAGCAGTTCCGCAGGACTTGGGTGTATTGAGCAACGTGATAATCTCAGTCAAACGATATCAAGCACCATGCAACCCTTCGGCGTATCACATCATGGCGCGACGTCAGCCTTCTTCGAACGCCGCCTGGATCTCACTAGAAGGGAGATGATGTGCTGAAGTTTTTTACAAGACGGATGAAGACCTGAAAGAAGCCTACAACGTCAGATAAGTCCCGGCCAGCTTCGCAGCGGCCAACGCTGGACCCATCCCATCCCGAGTCCCCCGACCCGGTCCGTTCCCGTACGAGCTTCCTGACCTGACATCGAGCGGAACAAACCGGCGACTGCAGAACGGCTGCCAACGACGTCTGATGGTAGTGCTGACAACAAGAAGCGTCAGCTCTAAGGGTATCACATCTTGTTCACAGTGTCTATAAATGCCGTAAAGACGTGCTTAATCGACAGCAGTCTTGAATCAACGGCCATCGCCACTTCTTATCCATATTATCCCCATCCATCAGTCAGTCACGGCACATCCTCAACCACCTTCAACATGAAAGTCCTTGTCCTCGGCCTCCCAAGAACAGGCAGCCAATGTCACAAAACCCTCTGCTACACCACCGGCGCTCCTCACTAACACCATCCCAGCCCTCGCCGACGCCCTCGTCCACCTCGGCATCACCCCCGTCTACCACATGCGCGAGGTCGGCAAAAACAACGACCAGGACTTCTGGATCCGCGCCATCGCGGACAACCTACAGCCCTTCTCCAACCCCTCCGCACCAGCCGCCAGCCCCTGGGGTCGTGAAACATGGGACGCCGTTCTCGGCACTTGGGAAGCCGTGTCCGACTTCCCCGCTGGCCTCTTCCCGACTTCACTCGCGGAGGCGTACCCGGACTGCCCCGTCATCCACACGACGCGGTCTTTTGGTTCGTGGGCGGCGTCGATGCGGGACACGCTCGTACATGCACACGTGAACTCGGATGCTTCGAAACGGTCCCCGATGAGGCAGCTGGCCGAGGCGTACCACACCGCGTGCTGGGACAACGATTTCGAGAAGAATGCAGAGGCATATTTCAACCGGTACTACGAAGAAATCAGAGTCTTGGAGCAAGGTGGAAGGAGACTTCTTGAACTTCCCCCGGGAGACGGATGGGGCCCGCTTTGTGACTTTCTAGGATTCGAGGTGCCGGATGCGCCGTTCCCGAAGAGTGATGCTTGGGTCGCGTACAAGAAGACGGTCGAGAAGGAGAGAAGCCAGAGAGTTAAAGTTGTCACCTCTGGAGTAACGTCACACTGAATCTCCTAGAAAGGCACCCTAGCAAGGCACGTTTGATATCATTGTGGTGAACCGGTAAATTAGCTCGATTTATTGATATTGGGTCAGCTGGAGACCTTTTCCTCAACAGTCCAGACCGGAAAAACTATGTGTATGGTAATGAATGTGAAGACGACTTAGAAAAAGTCTTGTTCCAAAGCCCCCTGGGCTGATGTTGGATAGCCCCAAACCCTCTGATTTCCATTGTCCGATGTTGGATGCGGTGAACAAGCTCAATGCAAGGAGACACCTGCGTGCCTATTTGATAGTGCCTGTTTGCGATAGTGAACTATCGAACTCGGCCTCGCGATCCCACGATGCTGCTACTTTGCAGCGGGCTCGCGTCCTTGTCTGATGCCATTGACTAGACCTGGGCCGCCGGGATGCGAGCGTTCAGGCCGAGACCCATGTGGCGCTTGACGGCTTTCCAGCACTCGATGAGAGCGATGTAGACGATGACGCAAGCTATGACGATGCCCCACTCCCATGTGATCATGCTATGCTTAAAGACCGCATGATTGATCACCGGAATGTAAATGACGGGGAAGGTCATGACGAAGCCACCGGCGACAGCCCAGAAGAGGAAGCGGTTCTTGTAGATGGTCTTGAAGACGGCAAAAGGACCACTCCACAGTTCAGGGTTCATGTTAAACAGACTGCGCTGGAAGTGCTTGACCTCCCAGGAAGTGACGAGAAGGAGGAAGCTGAGCGTGGCATAGACTGTGGAGCGTGCCCTGAAGACGATGTGGCAGCTGTCGTTCCAGCCGTCGTTGCACATGCTGCCTAAATCTCCTCCACCGGGGCCGTAGGCGACGGAGGTGAAGGCGGCGAGACACAGCGAGCCCATGAAGAACCCGTAGATCATCTTGTCGCGAATCAAGTCGAAGGTGAAGACACCGATGCGGAGGTCGTGAGGGGCGCGCAGCAGGATGTCAGGCTGGGCTTCCTCAAGACCGAGACCGATGGCCAAGAACGATGAGGTGATGAGGTTGACCCACAGAATCTCCAAGGGAGACAGGGGAAAGATGGAGGTACCGCTCCTATCCTTGAAGGACAGACCTATGAGGAGGAGGATGACCTGGGCAATGTTGGAGATCAGGAGATGGAGCAGGAACTACAAACAGTCAGTATGGGAGCGTCAGTAAGAGTCCTGATGCGCATGACTCACCTTCTGGATGTTGTCAAACAGACGGCGGCCCTCCTTGATGGCAGTAACAATGGATGCGAAGTTGTCGTCAGTGAGGACCATGTCGGCCGCCTCCTTGGAGACGTCGCTGCCTCGTTTGCCCATGGCAATACCAACGTCAGCCTTCTTCAAGGCAGGGGAGTCGTTGACACCGTCACCAGTCATGATGCAGTATGCTTTGCGACGGTGCATGGCCTCGAGCATCCTGACCTTGGTCATGGGACTGCATCGGGCGACGACGAGCGGCAGAGCGTCCAAAGCGTCAATCTCGGCGTCACTGAGGGCGTCGAACTGACCAGCGGCCATGACGGCCGTCGGCTGCTCGCCACCCTTAAGAATTCCAACCTCGTGGGCAATGGCAGTGGCAGTCTTGATGTGGTCACCAGTAACCATGTGCACCGAGATGCCAGCAGTGTTGCACTCCTTAACAGCGCTGAGAGTCTCTACACGGGGCGGATCGTACAGGCCGGCAAGACCGAGGAAACGGAGCTTGCACTCAGCCTCGTTTCTCTCACTGGCGTTGTCGGACTGGTCAAGGAATCTGTGGGCCACGCAGAGAACTCTGAGGCCTTCAGAGGCTAGCTCGTCAGCCTTGGCCGCAATTTGTGCCTTGAATGCTTCGGGCTCGGCCAAGCACTGCAGCATAACCTCGACGGCACCCTTGGTGAAGACCTGGCGAGGCGAAGAGGGAAACTCGTAAACAACACTCATGAGCTTGCAAGAAGAGTCAAAGGGAAACTCGTACAACATCTTTGTCTTTTCAGATGAGATGAGGTCCGCCTTCCCCTTTCCGTAGCGCATGGCAAAAACTTGGAGGGCGATCTCGGTAGGCTCGCCCATGGCAGTCCAGGGAACGGGAACATCAGTGGCTGTGGTCATGGACTCGGTGTCAGTGCTGATCTTTCCATCAGTGACGGTCGCGTTGTTGCACAGAGCGATAGCCTTGAGGAAAGATCCCATGGAAGAGGTCTGGATGGTGTCGTCGGTCTTCTCAACCGTAGGAGTCGACGCTCCACTAGAGGCCGAGCTTGAGGCGGCAGATCCGGGCCAACGAACCTTGCCGCTGGTAGGGTCGTAGGGGTCGGTAGTCCCTTCGATGATGGCGGTGGTGTTCTCGGCCAGCCAAATCTTCCTGGTAATCATGCGTCCCTGGGTGAGCGTACCGGTCTTGTCGGAGCAGATGTTGGTGACACCACCAACGGCTTCGAGGGACGATAGCTTACGGACGATGACGTTTCCAGAGGCCATCGCCTTGGTGCCCACGGCCATTGTGATGGTCAGGACGGCGATAAGAGACTCCGGGATTACAGCGACACCGACACAGATACCGTAGATGAGGACCTGGTCATCGATGTCGAATTTGCTGACGGAGAAGACGATAATGGCAAGCAGGATGGCTAGACCAAATAGGAGGAGGGCGAACTTGCTAAGCTTGACCTGTAGGGGAGTACCCTCGAGACCCAGGATGCTCTTGAGAGCAGCCTTGACGCGCATGAGGGCGCGAACTGGCAGGGAGGCGGACTCATCCCTCTTGCGGGTGGTACGCAGCATCGAAGCGATCTGGCCAACCTCGGTCTCCATACCGGTGTGGGTGACAATACCGCGAGCGCGTCCTCGAGTGACAGTGGTAGCAGAGTAGACCATGTTGATGCGGTCTCCGAGGGGAATATCTTCCTCAGCGAAGATGGCTTCGGGGTGCTTGCTGGTGGGCAGCGACTCGCCAGTCAGGAGGGCCTCATCAATAGAGAGGTTGATACCCTCGAGGAGGCGAAGGTCGGCAGGAACAACATCACCGACGGAGATCATGACGAGGTCGCCCTTGACGAGGGACTCGGCCTTGATGGTCTCGGCGATGCCGTCGCGGACGACCTTACACGTCGGGGCGGACAGTGCGTACAGAGACTGGATGGTCTGCTCGGCATTGTAGTCCTGGATGAAGCCCACGACGATGTTAAGAAGGATGACGGCGGTGATGACACCGCCTTCAATATAATCTTGGATGGCAAAGGATAAAATCATGACGATGACGAGAACCAACGTCAGACTGTTGGAGATTTGTCTCATGACAATCTCCCAAATGGAGAGGCCCTTTGCGCCCTCGATGCGGTTGGGACCATCGCGGTCGAGACGCGCCTGCGCCTCAGCCTTGGTGAGACCATTTTCGAGGTTGGTTTGCCAGAGAAGACCAATGTCCGTGGCAGGAACGGAGTGGGCGGGCCGTTGAGGAACGGGGTTCGGGATACCGGAGGATGGGGGCGGGGGCCGAGCTATAGACGGCGGCTCGTCCTGCTCGGGGTTGACTTCCGCGGCAGCTGTGTGTTGACCATGCCTGACGGCTTCGGGTTCTCCCATCGGATATCGGTAGGTTTCAGATAAGAGTCGGCGCACTTGGGGAAGGGGTGTTATTGGTGCTTTTGTGGAAGCCCAGCAAGTGTAGACTTTTGTGCTGTTGGTGATGAAGAGAACGGGCAAGCGTAGAGCTTGGTGCGGTTGATAGAAGAAAAGAGGAAGTAAGCGACGGAATGCGCAGGAGGATGGCGTCAAGTTATAGCCAGACGAACCCAAACCTGGCCAAGGGAGGAGGGGTGTACATATGGCAGGGTATCCGTCAGGTACTGTTGTAGGTCGCGTAAGGACCGAAGAAGTGAAGGCCGAAGCGTGTGGTAGGTCGACATGTAGTGTAAGGAGAGGGCCAGGCCAGGTACCGTATGGTACGGTGTCGCAGTGAGTACCTCTGGGCAAGTAGCGCGAGGTTCCGTTCCGGCCTGGAAGCGCAACTGTTAGTACAAGCTGCCAAGAAAACGGACTGCATGGGGAAGGAGGGGGGGGGGGATGGAGTGAGGATGGGCGCGAACGTGGATGTGGATATGGTGCTGGGACGACTGGGAGCACGCAGGTGGCCTTTTTTGGGAATGCTTACAGGGAAGGATGTTGCTTGTTGCTTGTTGCTTTCCACTGTAGGTGCCGGTGCCGGTAACTGAAGAGCTTGTTGACGACAAGTGGGCGTGGGGTTGTATGGGAGTTGTTCCATCGCCTAGCTAGGTACAGCGGATTGGAAGAAGCACCACGAGAAGGTGAATGATGGTGTTTCTCAGTGTTCCGTTTGATGGGGGGTGGCTGGGTATACCGACAGCAGCGGCAAACTGACGGAAGGGAAGGAAGTACCGCTTGCTGCTTGGCATCTTCACTCCTTCCCTCCTTCCCTTGATACCCTTTGCTGTATTCCATATGTACCTGCCTCAGATCACTCACCTATCACTACCTACCTTAAAGGTAGGGTAAGGCAATTACGGAGTACTACGCCTTCCCTCACCAGACGGTTGCCAGGAAGATAGGTAGTAGGCACGCCAGCAAATAATGGCAGTAGCGAAAAAACAAGGGAAGCACTAACGCCAACGGGTCGCCAAGAGTGAATCCTCTAGTCGGTGTAAGCGTCAAGTCAGGTCAGGTCAGGTGGTCTCGTGGACAGCGCTACAGTGGAAACAGCGCAGTCCAGCCGGTCGTGACAGTGACGCATGGCTGCCACAGCCCCCTGTGAGTGCGGCACAGCACAGCGCAGCACGGCACGGCACCTCCTCGCTGCTAGTGGCCAAAGTCTTGCGCGCAGTCTCACGTCTCACCTGGCCTGACAAGCTAGGCACTTACGGTAGGTACACTACATTAACATTCCTGTGTGCGTAAGTAGGTATACGGAGCACTTGCACGGCGGGTACTCTTCGGAGCCATGTCTGACTTCCGTCTGGGATGGAAATGGTGAAAAGGCCGGGTGTGGAGCCTGCAGCGGCGCCGCCAAGAGCCACCGATGTCCGCCGAGAGCGGGCGGGTCGTCGTCATCAGGGAAGGAGGAAGCCCGCCTGCCAATCACGAAGCAGTGAGTGGCTGGGGTTGAGACGGCGTAGGCCTGCTGATAGCAGCTGAGATGCCTGAGGTTCGTCGGTGTAGCGGCGGCGAGAGGGCTGTGCAAGTACCGTACAGTAGGTACATCGTACAAACTTCAACCAGACACTACAGCTAGTTGGCGGAGGGAGGTATGGACGACTGTTGAATTGTACTCCTCTGTCTGATTTCCAGCTTCCAGGATACGATATCAAGTCCACGATTTGCTGGACCTCAACGGCTAAGGCTACAGAAGAAGCCTCTGATCATTGGACAGATTCTGGTCCAACTTTGATACATCTGATTGGCCGTCAGCCACGCGGCTCTTGGCGTGATGCCACTCCCTCGCCTGGGAGCTGGAAGGTGCCCTCCACGCAAGGTGCCTGGGAAGATGGGAAGGTACCTACTCGGCAATACTACCTACCTCTGTATCCTCCAGGTTCGTACTCCGTACTTCCCATAACCCCATCCACCTCCTGTTTCTATTCCAGAAGCAAAAAGGAAGCGGCCTGCAGCAAAACCTAGCAGCCAACTGCAGAGATCCAATGCTGTTACTCCTGCTTCGCTCAGAAGGCATTCTGCGGATGTTGTTCTTCTATCCGCTACATGTATCCGTACACCGTCACTGTTGGGCCCCTACATGCTCAGGGTAGCTACATCAGATGACACCTTCTGACCCACAGATGCGATAAGACGGTGGACGGCTGACTGCTCAGCTTCTTCCCCTGACGACGACTTGGTGCCTTCGTGTTTGCCAAGCTCTACCACGGTAATTGTATTGGCATTTCCCCTCATCTTGATTTGTCGTCCCTTCTGATGTGTACCCTCGCAGACCAGCATCGACATCATACCAAGAAACAGTATGCCTTGAATTCCATTTCCGCTCTGTCCACGTCCACATCGACTTCGACCTCGTGGCCGGTTGCCTTCAAATATTGTCGTCACCATCACGACCGGCCAAAGGACGCCAGCGTATCGATTTGCATCGAGATTTGCATCGAGCGACAATTACCAGCTGAAGGATATCAACGACTTCACAAGCCTTATTTCACGGCGTACATGTACGTTAAGCACCCGATGCCATCCATGGACGAAGGGATTGCTCGCTGCCAACGACCAATCGCGCGATGGACCCGCCCTACAAGATGCCTCCACTCCGCCCTCCAGAATGGGTAGGTGAGCACGGCGCATCCTTGCCAAGCACACCACACGATTAATCCCTGGCGACATCGACTGGAATCCTGATTGACTGCCGCTCAACTTTGGCTTCCACTCCCTCCGCTTGGCTTCTAGCCGTGAAGCTTCTCATCGTTTCGTATCGCAAAGGCGGATGCACACCGGGTCTGGGGCTTCTGCATTGCTGGTGCCAAAACAAGTCCTACAACAAATCTGCATCTGCGTCTTCCCCGCGGGCTGGACCATCTCCCGTATCCAAGAAGCTACGGAGTGCAGACTATGAACACCGAAGTGCTTGGCCTGGTTGCTTGGCTCCGACTTCACAGAGAAAACGGAAAAGGTCGTCTTTCATCACGCCAATCTTGCGAGACGCCACATGATCACCGTTACATGGTACCAACCTCAGCAACCGAACCCTCATCGTGGATTCGTCCGTCAGAGATGAGCCAAGGCGCTTAAGTGGGCAGCGCTGGGTTGCTTTTCCGCTTGCCATGTCACCCCGTCTCTGATAATGAATTTGTCGGAAGCAGAGGTGGTCTGAAACCCAAACTTGGATTGCGAGTCGCTACGCCTTTCAGCTCACAGGCTTAGGAAGGCGGCGGGGACACATCACTCAACACCGATACTTTGCAAGCCAGGTCATCATCCCTAACATTGCGATGCCGAGACATTAGTTTTGGGGACCCAAATCACTTCCTTCAACGATAGAGCACATCGAACGATCGCATGAAGTGGTTCGGCCTGGCTCTCTTCCTCTCTGTATCTTTCTCTTTCCTCGCAACAGTCACCTTGACGGCCACCTCACCATCTGATCGTCGAATTGAATGGACGGCAAACTACCGTTACCTTGTGCAGACAGTCAAGGGCAAGGTCCGCACTTGCAGAAGACCAGTTTGGCATACGCTAAGCTTGATTCGCCCAAGGTTTGCGCCAAGCCGACGGTCCCATGCCGGAGTTAAGATCTGTCTGCCGCGAGATGACAAGTGTGGGGGTCCCCACGTTGCCAACCCTTTGCCAACCCTTACCGGCGTTGAGTCTGGAGGAGATGCTACAAGACCTTATTCACGATGATGCTGAAGTTTTGAAATGAACCATGGGTCCTTCAAGATCTTGGGAACTGGGGAAGCGGAGAGAGGGGAAATGGATCTCTTGCACAAAAACGCGGGGAGATGAGCCCACTTTGACAAACGGACGACGTTGGAGGCTGGACTGGCTAAATGTCTCCACGCGCCTCGCCGTCTCGGAGGTCAAAAGATGAAATCTGGATGCCGAAACCTCGCCATCCCTTAGCTGACAGACACCGCTATCCAGCACTGCCCTGCGGGGTTGTTTCTCGGCGGTCGAGCACTTTCTGGGCATCACATATTTGCTGCAACAACGGCGGATAATGGTCAAGACACATCGCCGCGGCTATTGTGTTTTCGGACAGCATAGTGGCTGGTCGTTGAGATTGACGCATATCGGCCCATGAGCCTCAACGTCTGATTGAAAGGGGGATTTGCGACGCGAGGGCGGATGGGGGTTAAGTCCCGCAGCCCTGGGGCAAGGAAACACAGGCGTGGGGAACACAAGAAACCAGCCGTGTCCTGCACCCACGAGACCAGAAGCAAGCCAGACGTGGCTAACATGGTCCAGCCTCTGGTAGGTCTTTCGCCTCACTGCCGGCGCCGGCTTCAGGGCTCTGGAGCCGACAAAGTCACCCATTACATCCCTTTGCGCCGCTGTGGGATGTAGCGCTTTAGCGAAGCCGGCAACTGAAGCCGATGGGTAAGGCAAGTAAGTCGGCGACCGGGGGCGTGACCGAACGGCCTAAATCCGTGCGGACGACTTCCGCCGAGTGTAACGGTGCTTCGGGCCAGACGGACAACACCGCCGCTTCTTTGTAGTTGCCTGGTTTGTTGACCCCGGCAAGGCAGAGACTGCGGATTGTACGGCATCGCGCTGGGATACTTACCTCTTACGTATGTGCTGCCAGTTGTCTAGAAAGGTGTGCCATCGATTACGCCAAAGCACTCACACGCCAGAGTCACCTCAACCGTTGAAGCCGCCGACGCTATTGCGAACCAGCTGCAACGTGGGAACGCTAGAGCGTGTCTCGGGGCGCCGACCTCTACCCGCCTCGAACCTCGGAGCAGGCCTTTCAATTCCAAACACGTTGTTAGGCGGCTGCGCAGGTTCGACTTCCATTTCAATGATCGACCCTATCTGAGGTGGCATTGGGTGGTTCACGGTGCGCGACCAAGCATCACATCATCCTCCAGTGCCCCCCAAGTACCTGCCCTGTCCGACTGGAATCTGGACTGTTGGAATCTTCAGTGACGACCATCGGCTGAAGACAACGACAAACAGCGATGGAAATGCCAGTTGCATTTTCAAAAGTGATGAATGCTTCAAACCGGGCGAGCCGTCCACAGCGCATGGCGTATTTGACAAGAATTGGAATATGTACTCAATGAAAACGCCAACGCCGCTTGATTTTCCCTCCATCGGTCAAACACTATGGTATCAACGCCAAACACAAACCATTACCACTCATACTGGCTTTCTTTGCCGGAGAATCTTCTTTCCCCCTCCTGCTCGTCCTTCTCATACTCCTCCTTCTCAGCGGGTGGCTGCCGCACCCTTTCGAAAGGCATTTGGCACCTAATTTCTTCTTCGCTGAACCAGGCGCCGTGTAGGCCGTACGGCACTCTTTGCGGCAGCTTAATCCTCGCCACAACATGCTTCATATCCTTGGCGTCGATTATCCAAAGTTCACTTGCAGCATTCGGAAGACATTCTCCCGCAGCATCAAGCTGAGATTCGTCAAATGCGTAGGTTAGCAACCAGCCATCGTCTTCGGTCTGGGCATTCTTGCGCGGTACGAAGCGGGGTTCCTGAGCGTACCATCCCGGCGGCATTTTGAACAGCTTGATAGGATCGTCTGGGTCTCGACTCCGCAAAACCTGAGCGACGGTCCTCGTGTCGACACAACCCTTGATTGGTTGCGGTGGACTAGCCATTCCTCGAGCTATTAAACTTCGGACATCCACCTTGGCCAAGTGATCAATCTTGGCTGCTTTGCCAAGAGCAACTGTGTACGAGGCCTCGCCTGTGGAGCAACCATACACGTAACGGGCCTCCCGCATCGAGTAGGCCGGGGCGACTGACGGAAACTCGAGAGAAATGGCCGAGAGCGCCCATTGGTGTCGGATGTTGAACTGTACTCCGGGGATATTGGAAAGGGGAAAGTTGTAGTAGTACAGCCGGCATTGCTCTTCCTCGGCGTATTCGGGAGGAACCGGCTTCACCTCTGGCGTGGGTAGGTTGCCGGCGCTGAACACCAGCGACGCCGAAGTGAGACGACAAGCAAGCATGTTGACCGACACTCGCGGTCCATTGATGTCTTCTGTCGACGATGTGGTGTCCCAGCTGTTGGCGGTATGGAAAATCGTGCACGGGTTGGTCTCGAACCATTGTATGGCATGGGGTTGGTGTCGCGGGAAAACCCCGAAGCGAGATTTTCCAGCAGAGTCGTACGACAAGCTTGGAACGCCGCGTAGCAAATTCATCGTGTCGAGGGATAGTGGTAGGTCCAGGATGACGGTATGACGCCTCGAGACACCAAAGTCGTGCATCATCTTCGGCGACTCGACTCCAGGAACTGGCGCATCGAACATGGCCTTGCGTGGACCAGCTTTCGCTGTCGTTGGCGGTACTACAGAGTAACGCACGAACGGCTTGATGAAGGTCGAATGGAACGTAATCAGCTCTTGGGTGACCGGGTCGACACGGGGGTGAGCAGTGGTCCACTCTTTCATGAAGGACATGAAGCCGTCTCCTCCAAAGCCACCCTCGTCTTTGCTCGTCGGCTCATTCTCGGCTGTTCGTCCGTTGAACCAGCCGATCGTCTCCAAGCTCGGTAGCGCGAACCTCAAGGGCGGCCCGCTCTCGCAAGTCGCCAGCGCCCGGCCGTTGTGGAACAGCACGCTGGTATTGGCGACACTGATCTTTTTGATAGGGCGCCCGGCTCCCGGAAGCCTGGAGAGGAAGACGAGAAAGAGAGTGCGCCAAACCTCGAAAATAATGCGGAATATGCTGACGGCAGGGTTCACCAAGGTCGCTATGCTTGGTAGAACAGGCCTTCTCAGGGAACTTTTCGCTTTTGCGAAGCAGTAGACGTCGGTCAGGAGATACTGATTGACGAACTCCGGCTGAATCTCCGTCATCTTCTCACCGGCGCGACGAAAGAGAACGCCGCTCAGCATGCCGTCGCCGTCAAACCAATGCGCGGCCCGACCCTGGTCGTCATTGGTAATGGGATTGCCGCCATTGCGAACATATTGGCCACCGGCAAGATCTGTCGGTATCGTGCCCTCGAAGGGACACTCAGTCAGAGGCAAACATGACTGAATTGGTGCGAAGTTGCCTGAGAGATACCTAGAAGACTGTTAGGGCGTCACGATGAGTGGACTGCTGACACTCGAAGCTTACGGATGACGATTCTCGTCCGCTGGAGGCACTTCAGACATGGCGAAGACTCGAAGCGCAAAACGTCCAAGACATGAGGCGCAACACAGTCGACAGGAGGATGCTTGGGAGCGAGGGCTTGACAGTACTGTAGGTCGGCAAAACTACATGCTCTTTTGTGCGACAGCCTACCTGGGTGTTGATGAAGAGAACAACTGTGAGGTACGTACTTGTATATGGACTTCCTCTCTTTTCTAACCATGTCAGGGTGATTTCATGGTTGCGTGACAAATGCAGTTTTTCAGCTCGCGAAGACTGCCAGAAGTACTGCAGTCGCGTCGTAAACAAACACCTGAAGCAGCCTTGTGTTGGAAGCGTCCATGACGACATGGGACGAAAGAAAAAGCCCGGGTTTCGGAGGTGCTCGAGCACTGGTTTCTTGTGGACTTCTGATGAGGCGGGAGCTGGTCCAGCTTGTTCGGATCCGGTTGGGATGAAGTTACGACGAGTGGGGAAGAGAGGCACAACCGTCTCGGCAAGCATGGAAAAGAATTTCCAATAAGGCCGCCACTGAGATATCGATACCTAACGAAAACCCCCATTCCATGAAGCTTTGCGGGGTACCGAAGGTTTGAAGCGTCAAACGACTGGATTGAATTCTTTTTTGGCGCGAACTACAGACGTGGTCATCAGACCATGTTCTGAAGGCATGGATGTCAGGGAGTCGTGTGGTGTGAGGCCGAATCGGGGGGCCTGCTTGGCGATCGGGGGGTGCTGCAGAAGAGGAGAAGGCAAGATTTCGATGAAGCTTTCTCGTCTTGGTTTGTGTCCAGAGGACTGGACTGGACTGCTATTGACGGTGGTTGGGTGTACGGATCCGTCCGGTCACCAAGGCAGTCCACGCAGCAGTCCAACGTGGCTAGGTGGCTTACCTCCTTGGGGTTCGTTCTCGCGTGTGAGCTAACATGAAGTAGTGACAAACACGTACACAACGTACGCAACGAAGGCAACGCTACGCGACGTCGAGTGAGTGACGTGCCTTTGCCGGCGCTAGCTCCGGTAGAGTGGGGCCGGGAATATCAACACGGAGCCCCGGGACAGGCCCCCGCCGCAAGTGGTGACTTCATCGATGCGAAATGGCTTCTGGCAGCTCCACGTTTTGGTCTGGCACCCAACTTTTGACTAACTGTTACAAACTATTACCTATTGGTGATTTCGAAAAGAAAAAAAAAAAAGAACCCCCCGGCGCTTTAGCAGCACCGACGAATGAAGCAGGGCCATTCACTGTTCGCTGTCGACCTACCAGAAAGTCTAGATCCGCAAGCTGCCACATCGTCGTCATAGATCAGCCAGCCCCTAACGCGACCCGCGAGCTTGAGTTGCCCTGCTTCCTCGCGAGTGGTCCCGTAAAGCACTATTGCGGAGCAGACGAATCCCTCAGCGTCGCAGCGTGAATCACTTAACCAGCCGACCAAGGCTGTTTAAGCTTCGTTTAACGAGTAGCACCCGCCTTGGCCTTGCTGGACACACATGTGTCCACCTCGCTACTCTACCCTGGCCGGCGAGCCACTCCCGTTAGGCCTGTCTGCTGATGGTGTGCGCCTTCGCTGTCGCGCCCGCTTCTGCTCTGCCATCGCGTCCATCCTCAAAGGCCGGTTGGTGCGAGTCTAAACGTCATCCGGACCTCACTCGCACCTTGATGCTACCCTTGGTCTGGCTGAGAACGTTTCGTGTGAAATCATTCAGACGGTATGCGTGCGGATGTTTCGGCGGAGAGGGGTTAGGCATCGCAGTAGCCAAAGGCAATTCCCTCAATGTCGAGAGAGGAGAAGGGATGGAGATATATTGCTTCCCCCAAATCCCGTCCGCTTTCTTCTGCTCAAGGCACTCCAGCCAGTCTCATCAACAACCGTCAAAACGGCTTCCCAAATCTTGAACCAGCACCCCATTCTCAGCTCGAGAATTGGACTAGACGCCACAATGTCTGGAAATCAAGCCCTCAACACCAATTCCAAGGTGGCGCAGCATGCCGACCTGGCCATCTCCGTCCGCGGCTCGGACTGGTACTTCGCTGTCAGCGCCATCATGGGCTTTTCGACCATCATTTTCATGGGAATGTCGTTCACCAAGCGGGAGTCGCACCGCCTCTTTCACTACATTACGACATCCATCACCTTCGTTGCTTGCATAGCGTATTTTACCATGGGCGCCGACCTTGGCCAGGTTCCTGTCCAGGTCGAGTTCCCGCGCTCCTACGACGCCGTCAGTCCTGCCGGAACTCGCGAGATCTTTTACGTGAGGTACATTGACTGGGCCATTACCACACCCCTGCTGCTGCTCGATCTGCTTCTCACCGCCGGCCTGCCCTGGCCGACCATTCTCATGGCTCTGCTCGCCGACGAAATCATGATCGTTACCGGTCTCGTTGGCGCCCTCACGAGCTCGAGCTACAAGTGGGCGTACTGGGTGTTCGGCATGTTTGCCTTCTTCTACGTCATCTATGCGCTCGTCATTGACGGGCGCAAGCACGCCGCTGCCCTGGGAGGTTCCGTACAGACGACATTCCAGCGCTGCGGAGTCTTGACCATTTTCCTGTGGTTCCTTTACCCCATCGCCTGGGGCGTCGCCGAAGGAGGAAACCTCATTCATCCCGACTCGGAGGCCATCATGTACGGAATTCTGGACGTGCTTGCGAAGCCCGGCTTTGGCTTCCTGCTCCTCTGGGGACACCGAGACATCGACCCTGCCGCCCTGGGACTGCACATTCGCGAGCCCGGCCAGACCAAGTACCACGGACCTTCCGGAGAGCACGGTGGACAGCACGGACATCTCGGCGCCGGCCGCGATGGCGCCGGACCCAGCAACGGCGTCTAAGGTACCTACTGTCGACTCTTCGTAAAAGGGTTGCGGATCCGGCGGGGGGCCTGACAGGGAGAGCCCGGGTCAAAGAGGGGTCTTTGGAAGTTTCGTTTGAGGAGGATCTCGTCGTCGTGAAGCTCAGTTGACTGGGTATCATGGCCACTTCATCATTTCGCCTTTTTCACATGTCACATACCTTGCTTGGCGCCTGTAGGCGCTTTCGAAAACGACAAAAACCCAACTTTAAAAAAGGAGGACGTCGAACCATTGTGTCTAGGGAAAAGGGAGGGTTTGCACGGCGCATCAGCACTTCTTTACTCGTATTTCTTACTTAAACCTCTCGTCTTGTTCGTGGATCGGGAACGATAATGCTTTAGTAATAGGCGGCACAAGGTGCGGTTATCATACACACACCCGTCGACCCTGAAAACAATTGATTCTTTGTATGGACTTTGCGAGAACACTACCGTGAGCGAGGCATGTGATGTGAATGACAGGTTGAAACCCGCTGCAAGCGTAGTGGCTGTAGCCGCGGGGACGTGAGGCTCGGTTGGCCTTGAGGCCGGAGACCCCGTCCGCTATGCTCTCGAGCTGATCAATCTGCCTTCTCACGAGAAAATGGTAGGTTGAGAGCACCGAGCGAGAAAACCCCGCACGAGAAGAAGTTCAAGGTGGTGATGGGAAGTTCCCTGCTCCGTGACATGCAGGCATCTGGAATCGGCTCGCAACGATTGTTCCCGCATGAATTGGTCGGCATGTACAATCCGTGGTAACCCCATCGACCATCGACTTGTGAGTTTCAAAGGCTGGTCTTCCACCCCGAATCCGAAGAAATGTGACTGCTCCGAGGGTTTGACCGTTTGAGGGGGAGGGTTACACGCTGAACTGCGTGGCCGAAAGCGCCTCAGGTCAGATCATTTCAGCTACACAAGCATAAGACTGTATCGTTACTTGCCACCGTTGATTCTCCATCAGACGTGCGGCCTGGATAGAAGTTTTACATGTGTGAGAGACCTGCCCCCTTTTTTGTCCAGCAGCTGGTAAAATCCCCAAGGCTATGATTTGTTCATACTGGTGGAGGAGAGGCACTGCAAGTAGAACTGCAAGGAAACCCCCTCCATAATTGCGAGAAGGTAACGTTGATTTGGGATCAAGGCTTTTCTACTCACCGCAGCTGCAAGTAGGGTATGTAGGTCGCCGCCCGTCGGCCCTCTGGTGGCGGTCAGCCTTTCCTTCCACTTTTTCCAAGGGGAAGAGACCATGACGACAGTCAGTTGGATGACATGGATTAGGTCGGTAGATCCCGAAAACGAGCAACTACAATTATTCGTTGGTTTCCGAAAAAGGTTTTCATGAATAGAATGGTCAATGAATTACCTTGCAGTGCTGTCGGATAGAGCGGACACAGGATACAGTTTGAGCCCCGCACTCATCCGGCTGGAAAGGAACAGCTTTTCCCCGATCTTGACATCATTTCTGTAATTGTGGTGAAGCGCGGAGACCCTCGAAAGGGCCTCATGGCCACGTACGGAGGGGATGTGAGGAAGCAAAAAGGCTTGTATTTGGTACGAATGGGAGGCCTGATCTGAAGGGTATTTATACCCGTATGACCAGGGCCAACGTGGCCCTAAAGTGGGCTACGGAGCGAACCCCGTATCACGACAGTAATAGAAGGTGTTCGAGGTTCTCGTATGCTGGACATGGCTCAAAATATGAAAGATAGTTGGATACCGTAGCTCGTGTGTGCAAAGATCTGATGGGCCATGGCTACGAGTGTTCAATTCTGAAGCTCACTCGGTGTTGCTGCTGCGGTCCCTGAAACGCTCTCTCGATGCAGTCGTGTTGGAAATTGAGGCTATGCAGAAGCGCAGGTTCTTTCCATTATAGAGGGTTTCGTGGGGGGTAATTAGCATAAATGAGTCGCCGAAATAAGGTATGGTTGTAGCCTAGTGGTTAATGTTAAGAAACGAGACTTTGCCTGAATCTGCTCCAATAGAAGGAAGACTGCTTACTTTCTAATTACATTATTGTTGATACAGAGATATCTCACTCCAGCAGGGCTCACTATCAAGATTTCTAAAAAGAACTAGCCGAGGTTAGTTATATAGGCACAGGCTTGCAATTACCCAACCTATAGGTACCTATAGGTTACCCAAAAAATAGGTTAGGTAATTACTTTACCTATAGGTCTAGCCTAAATAGTCTATAAGATTTTAGGTACCTATAGTATTACTGTTGGTTTCACTAGGGGAAGGCACGTCGTACGTGTTGTTACGTACGGTATGCCGATGGGGGTTGAAGGTGTTAATATTCGTGGTGCGTAGCCTATGGGCCACGCATAGGCTAGATCTAGGTGCCCTGGGCAATTGGTTACTAATTACCTGGCGGGTAGTGATAACTAGTAGCCAGTTGTCACCAGTGGCTGGTCTCCGCCACTGGGCCGCGCTACATGGTCGGCACGCTGTGGGGCCCTAATGGCCCCATGGCTATTACACTACTGATACTGGCAAACTTCCTTTTTTGCCTTTTTGACCGTGGCGCGCCATATCTCTACGTACAAGATAAAATCGATCGAATAACCTATATCCTTTAACTAAATAACCTTCCGAATTCCCTCCTTTTATTCTAAATAAGTAACCTATCCCTCTATATAAACTGTTACGTTGTTTATATTGATAAACCTCTCTAGGGCACAGTTTGGGGACCCTTTAATGAAGGCATCGGTAAGGTTATCCTTGCTGTTGATCCACCATACCTCATGGAGTTCTCAACGTTCATACAATTACCTTAAAGCTATAATATTAATCATAAGCCTCTTCTCTTTTATGGTGCTAAGCTTTATAAGGTATTTATATAATAAGTATAAATTAGTATAGATAATTATAGGGATAGGAGGAAGGTTATAATAAGCTACAATCTTTTATAAAGATATAGTAATAACGTATATAAAGTCTATACTAGCAACTATAATATAGATCTCTAAGGTAAGTATACTTCTGGTTACTCTTTTACTTTTAGTTAAAAAGTAATAGATTAGGTTACCTTAGATTGTAAACTTACTTTTACTAGTAGCAGTCTCTTAGCTTAAGATTATTATAAATCCCAATTAAGATAATAAGTTAATATTATTAATAAAGAAGCTATCTATAAAAGTGTAGAGATATACTTTAGAGAGGTTAAGAGGGATAAAGATTAACCCTCAATCTAAATATTCTATTTACTATTTAATATACTTATTAAGAGCAGTAATATTATTACTAGAGGGTTATTATTATTATACTGCGTGTGAGAAGTTAAAGAGTACTTCAGGCTGGCAAATTAAAGTGATATATACTCTATATATACGTTATTTAATATAAGTCTTCTTAAGTATCTCAGGGTTCGTGAGGATATTAATAATAGTAAGCTTATAGCTTTAGTTCTTTTACTTAAGAAGGAGGTTTTTACTTTAGAGGGAGAGTATACTGCCGTTAAATATTAGTAGTGTTAACTTTGTGAGGAAGATTTTAGGCTTTATTATGAGGGAGGCTTTCGCTAGTTCTTTATCCTCTTATTAAGTAAAAATAGTATTAGAAAGACTGAGAGTATTATTAGTTTATATACTAATTACGTTAAACGCCTTATTATTAGGTTAAGATATAAGGAGGTAAGAATTATAAGTAGATATCTCTATATATAATTATTCTTTATAGTACTTTAAATATATTACCTACTAGTGAATACTAGCTTCAGCTAAATTATAGAGTAGTTTAATAATTATTATTATAGATTCTAGAGGATATTAGTTTTTGAGGTAAGTAAGTAACTTAGTTATAATATATCTTATAAGTTTAGTTTTAGTCTGGATATAAGCCTGAATAATATCTCTTAGCTAAAGGAGGAAGCTTTCATCTTTTATTAATATAGAGGTAATAGCTATAAGTAATTTTTAGCTGCTTCTCTAAATTATAGGAGACTAAGTAAGAATTATAAGCTTCCTATTGTCTCTAAAACTTTAGATTATAAGTTTTAACTTCTTATATACTTAGTTACTATTCTTATTCTTAATTTTATTGATAATTTGAGACTTAAAGATAGTATAGTTTTTATAGAGAATAGGATTATACTGTATAATCTTAACTATATTGTTATTAATAATATTTCCTACTTCCTTCTTTATTAACTTTTTAAAGGGAAGGCTGGAAGTAATAATAATCTCTTTTTAATAGAGGGATTAAGAGAGGATTAGGTTAGCTTCTTCCTTAGCTGTAAGGAAAGCTATAAATTAGTCTTCTTAGTTACCTTCTTATTATATAAGAGTAACCTAATTAAATAAGGTTTATGAGGATTTAAGGAATAGCTCTATAGCTTTCTGATATCTAGTATACTTATTCTTATTAGAAGGTAGTAGTATATTACTTTTAATATAAAGGGGGAGGATACTATTATCTTTTAGTATCTCTGGAGTATTTAGAGGTTTGAGAATAATAGGGGATAAGATTAGAGTAGGTGAGGCTTCTTAAGAGGGATCTCCAGCCTTATTAGTATTATTATTATTATATCTATATTACGGGCCAGCCCCGTACGGAACACGCTACGGAACACCCTACTTAAGTGCAGCCAGACAACAAGTGGACGACTTGTTGTTACGTACCTTTTGACGAGGCCATGTATGGCTCAATTGGTAGTACTGTTCGTATGCGCCCGCGCGTGCATATGGGTACTGAAGGCTGAGACGTTATTGGCTGTAACGCTACGCCCCCCGGTCGGGGCCAGCCCTTCACAATCTATATTAGAAGTATTCTTATGCTTCTACTGGGATATATAATTAAGGAGAAATATTATCGTTTTTATAGTATATTTTTATAGTAGTTAAGTGGAACTCTTAGGGATTATAAGGAAGGTTAATAATATATATCTTACTATAAGTGGTAAGTAGGTGGAAGGGGTCTTACTAACTTTTCTTTTTTCGCTATATATATATAAGGGACTATAGTGGGAGGCTTATAACTTGCGATATATTAGGACTATTATAAGTAGCTGTAGTAGTGTTGATGATCCTTTTTATATATTTATAGTGGATAGCTTTAGTTGCTTTCTGGACTGCCTGTACCTGTGAGATTATCTCTAGAAATAGAGTGGAGTCCTCAGTAAGCTGGAGGTAGGTTTTAAAGATAAGGAGTGTAAATATGAGACTGTTCAGGCTAGTAGTGTCGTTTATTAACTTATAAGTAGCCTGGAGGTAATACTCTCGTAATGATAATAGGTGTTCTTAATAGTGGATCTTGTATATATAATAGAGAAGGATATAGTAACGTTCTACTTTGCTAATACTGTTATAGGCCTCGATAGGTATAATTCTGACGGTTAAGCTTATTATTTTAGCTTCTGAATAGAAATCTTCAGATTAGAAGTTTATTTCAGTATTAGTAGAGATAAAATCAGGTGGATCTAGGTAAGTATCGATTTAGTATATTTTAAGAGCTTTTTATATTAATCTTACTGAAATATTAAGTAGGAATTAAGTAGTATTAAAAGTAGTAACTATATTAATAATATAGAAGATAAAGCAGTTACCTTTAAGGTAAAAGATATTAATAATAACTTTAAAGTTGAAGTTAATATCGTTATAGAGGGTAAATCTGAATTGAGAGGGGGTAGTGCTATATATCTGGTATTAGTGGTAGTGTTTTTTGAGAGCTATAAGAGCTTCTCAATTAACTAGATATTTAACTTTATAGAGAACTTCTTGAAAATATATAATAGATAGATATCTAAAGTAATAATAAAGTCTCTAGATCTCACTCTCTATTAGGTATAAGGAAGTAAGTATCTCCTCCTTATCTAATAATATCTATAGATATCCCTATTTATATATAATTAGGATAACCTTCTTATTTTAACGTAACTGGTTGTAGATATTATTGAAAGTGATATCTAGATAATTTATATTAGTAAGGTATAATAAAAATAGAGTCTCACAAGGGATTATATAGAATATTATTATACTAAGTAGTGTAGGTATATTAACTATACTTATTATTTTTATAGGTTTACCTCCTCTAAAATAAATAGAGATTAATTTTCCTCTAGAAGTTTTTAAGAGAATAGAGGGAAGGATAGTTTATTTTAGAGTGTTAAAATGAGAGTAGCTAACTATAGAGTAACTAATAGTATCTAAGTTAGGTAAAATCCCTTAGAAAACTATATCTAAATAGTATTTTTTAAGGATAAATATAAATACTAGAGTAGTAATCTCTTTAGTTATATTATCTTCTTTCATTAGGATATAAGTTACTACTTAGTTCTAGAGGATCCTTACGACCTTTTAACTGTCTAGAGGTGTAGGTTATTCTTTAAAGTAAGATATTATAAAGTTATTTAAAGTGTTACTTAGAGGATTTAGTACTTCTAGTTAATCCTTAAGCTGATAGTTCTGGAGGTAATATACTACTGTATTATTCTTAATATTAGTCTTATAAGTATCTTTAGAGTTATTATTTAAGCTTTCTACTTCCTTATACTATATAAGGAAGTAGTGATAGGTAGATATTAATATATCTAATATATGGAAGTTAGATTTATATTAGTTATAGGAGTCTCTTCTCTCCTTAAGAGAGTATCTTATTAACTAGCAGCTAGGTTTACTATAGATATAGTATTTCTTATCGAATTAGCTATATAAAGTAGTAGGAGTTAAGTTATATCTTCCTCTAAATAATATTCAGGAGCGTCCTTAATAGTTATATTTATATCTTCAGTAAAAGCTCTAAGGTGAGTTATATATCTAGTTAGTTTAGTATTAATCTATATTAATTAATAAGGATCCCTCAGGATTATTAGTATCTTTAAGTATATATTAGGATGTTATAGGAGGGAGGTTTATAGTGATACTGACTATAGATTATAGTTAGTTACAGACTCCCTAGTATATTACTGTGGGGCTGAAGAAAGCTAGCTAGTATTCTAATACTCCTTAGTATATATTTAAGAGGTAATTTTAGAGGTTAAGATTAGTATACTATTTGAGAGAGAAAGTTCTCTAAATATATATTAGCTTAGTGAAAAGGATTTTGAATACTTCCTTTCTTATTTTATCTGGATTATTAGTGATAATACTTCTGAATATTATATTATATTAGTCAGTAAGGTAAACCTATTAACTTTTATTACTTTTAAAGTAGTTCTTAATATATTAGGCTATATTATAAAATATTATAGGATTAAGGAGATTACTAAGGTAGTTAAAATAGTATTTAAGGGTTTGGTTTTTCAGTATAATTGAAAAGACTCTAGCTTATATATAGTTAGGTATATCTAACTTCAGATAATAATCTCTAAAGATATAGATCTTTAATTTGAAGATATTATAGAAGATTCCTCTATATTCTATCTTAGAGTTATATATCTTTATTAGATTAATTATATTCTTAGTTATTAGTATATTAATAGGGAGAGGTTAGGTCTCTTAATAATTATTTATAAAGTTAATATATAGGGAAGGTATTATAGGGGGTGGAGTAGAGAGTTTATACTATTAATCCTAGTTATAAGGAGGTTATTATTCTTATTAATCTCGAAAGTTTTATTATTTAAGTTATCCTTATTACTGAGAAGCTATATTTATTACTGATAATAGTAGATTAACTATAGATCTCTCTACTTATTAAGATACTTCTTGGGACTAGTTCCTAGAGGTAGTTGGATAAATATTAAACTTTATAGAGTTTTAATAGGTTACTTTTCATTATTACTTCTAGATTATAGGATATATCTACTAGGTAAAAATAATATTATTAAGGAAGTCTGGTTAGTTATTAATAAGTATCTTAAAATTCTATAATTTTATAACTATTTCTTAAATTTCTTCCTCAGTCTATAAGATAAACTTATCTTATTTCACTAAATTTATAAGGACCTAATAGATCTATTTACTTTTTATATTAATCTTAATACTATAGATAAGAAGAGTATCCTATAAATACTGAAGTATTTATTTATCTATAATAGTTTATATATCCTCTAGCTAATCCTTAAAGTTATCCTTAAAGGAGTTTAGGAGGTTTCTACTAAAGAGGTAATTATATATATATATTATTATAATTTATACTATTTAGTTATTAATTTAGTTAGGATTACGTTCTGTAATAGGATTGAAAACTTTTTACTTACTAAAGATCTTACTACTGAGAAGAAGCTTCAGTTTTATTAGTATTCTTACTCCTAAAGAAGTTATATTATTTATTATACTGAGGTTTTTAAAAGATCTTCTGAGAAGTTCCACTAGTTTAGATATTTTACTAATTATTCCCTAACTGTAAGGGAATTATAAAGAGGTATAAATTAAAAGAGGAGAGATAGGGGGAGATAAGAGACCCTATTTTTACTATTTACTGATCCTGTTTATTAGTATTATATAGGTAAAATTTGATCTTAGAGAGGGGAACTATCTGCCAGTTAACTGAGGGAAAGGAGGAAAGAGGGTAGAAAGGTATAGGGAAGAAGAAGAGGGATATAAGGAGATTCAGAGAGACTTAGGATACTATAAATCCCTTTACTATAGAAATCTAGTAAGTCTTATAATAGAGGTGTTTAATAAATATACTTATATAAGATACTTTTAGTATCTCTTCTGTAAGTTAATCTTAAGTATAAGTAAATATCTAGCTACTAGAATTAAGATATATTAGTATAATTATTAAAAAGACGTCACTTTACCTTAAGTTAGGCGAGAGATTATCATTAAAAATATCTAAATAGATTAAGAGATTAGTAGTCTTACCTTAAGTTAAGCTTAATAATCTTCTATTACTATTTCTGCCTGAATGAGCCTTACTGATCTGCAGTAAGTAGTAATAGTGAGGTTAACTACTGATCAGTATTAGTTTCACTAGGGGAAGGTATATTATATATATTATTACAGACAGTATACTAATGGGGGTTGAAGGTGTTGATATTCGTGGTGCGTAGCCTATAGGCTACATATAGGCTAGATCTAGGTGCCCTAGGCAATTAGTTACCAATTGCCTGGCGGGTGGTGACAACTCGTAGCCAGTTGTCACCAGTGGCTGGTCTCCGCCACTGGGCCGCACTATATAGTCGGCGCGCTATGGGACCCTAATGGCCCCGTGGCTATTACGCTACCGACAATTACCTATAGGTAACTATAGGTACCCAAAATAACACAATTTTAGGTAATAAGTAGTTATAAGTACCTAAAAAAACCATTCAGAAATACTATAGGAAAAGTAAATAACTAAATTTAATTCTGTTATTTATTTTTAAAAATTAAGATAAATAAATATATTATCACTATTACTTATAGTAATTATTTGTAGTAATTAATTATTTCTCTTAAGCTAATTATTATTATTACTTCTTATTTTTATCTCCTCTATTATCTTTATTACTATAGATAGTCTAGCTGTTAATAATTTCCTTTTACTTCTATACTTTACATGCCTTTTTTTGCTGCTATAGTAGTATACTCTAGCGACGATAAAGGTTAAACTATTTCTTAGCTAAGTGGCTATTAGTATTAAGTTTAGATAATAGGGAATAAGGAATAACAAAGCGAACTAGTATATAAGTAAAAAGATTGAGGCTTAGGCTACTAGTAGTATATAGAAATTAGCAGGTAAAGATAATATCTTTCTATATAATTATAATTTATTTTATATATATAGTTACTAGATTAGTTACTAGAAAAAAATAAATAAAATAGAAAGTAGTAAGTAATTTAGTAATATTACTTATATTTAAATATTTTCATAAGATACTACTTAGCTACTTCTTAAAGAGTATTAATAGCTAATAATTAGTAATAGAGATCTTCTTTACTGGAAATCTATATTATTAATTTCCTGATAAAATATTAGAAGGAAACTTTAGGAATTAAAAACTTAATATTATATTAATAGTAACGAATTTCCTAAATAATTATAATTATAGATAATTAGATTTATAGTAATTATTTATAGTAATTAAGAATAAACTTACTACTAGAATAGTATCTATATAGTTTTTACTAGATAGACTTTCTGGCTGAAGTCTTTCTAGGTAAGGTTTTCTAAACTACTGGAGCTTTCTAAGTAGTAAGGTCCTTATTAGTAGCTGAAGTAACTAAGGTTGAGGTTTTTACTATAGTCTGTTTAGCTGCAGTAGTAGTATTATATTTATATTTTTTTTTTAGTAAGCTATCTGTAAGTAATATTTAATTAGTTAAATTAAAATAAGAATAATAAGTAAACTTACGTTACTGATTAGTAATATTAGTAATATTATTATTATAAGGTTTATATATTAATATATTAAGTAGAAGTAGTGAATAGTTTTTATAATTATCCTAAAAGGGAAGGAGCGAATTAGTAAATATTAAAATATTAATATCTTAGCTATTTTAAAGAATAAAAATATAAGATTAATATTATTCAAATTATATAATCTTTTTACATATATAAATATATTTTATAATAAATTTCGGAATATAATTTAAATTAGTACTTTTTTTTCAGGAAGGAGTATTTATATACAGACTATACTATAGATATTTATCTCTAATTGTTTTATGTTTTATTTCTCTAGATTATTTACCTAATAAAAATAATAATAATAATAATTATATTAGTAAGATAGTAAGAAATACTCTACTACCTCTTTATTTAATAAGATACTAAAGAATTTCCTTTACTAATAAGCTAGTATATAGAAACTTTAAGATATTATTATCTTTAGGTTACAGTAAGTTACCTAAATTCCTAATAATTTTATAGTAATCAATTATATTAATTAGAATATAGGCTACCCTGTAGGCTTTAGTATAGGATAGAAAAGAAAGGCGAATAATAACTACTTACAGAATACGTATATAAAAAAAGCTAGAGCCTACCTGGAGATTATAACTAATAAGGAGAAGTATCTAGAGTAAGTTAAAAAGTTACTGAAAACTTAGGAAAGCTGGAAGATGAAAGCTTTTCTTTAGAGTATTAAATATATTAATATATCCTAATTAGCTTATCTTAATATAGAAAATCAGGTTTGTAATAATATTTATTTAGCTACGTAAGTTTTTACTACTAAGAAAGAATTTAGAATATTTACTTATTTAAAATAGTATATAAAAGAATATTTATTTTTTATAGATTATAGTATAATATAATATTAAGTATATTCCTCCTAGTATTTAATCTGCTGGGGTTTAGCATAATAAGAAAAACCTACTAATTAGTTTTAATAATAGTAATAATACTTAGGAAGATATCAAGTTTGGGAATCTATTAATATAGATAGAAGAGATTCTTATTAATATAGATACTTATAATAATTGTAAGACTAACTAACAGACTAAAGAAATCTAGAATATTAAGTATAAAACCCAGAAGATTATAAAGTAGTATAAGTAGGTAAATACTAACTAATTATTATAATTAATTACTATAACTGCTAATAAATTATAATTAAATAAAAACAGGAAGTTCCAGTATTTCTAAAGAGCCTAGCTTACAGTACTTAAGCAGCTTTACGTAAAGTTTCAACTTTAGCGTAACTATTCTAATGTTATATTAGAGATTATTAAAAAAAGTTTTATAAAGAATAGATAAGTTAACAGTCTACTATTCTTTATAAAGGAGGAGTTTCTATTTTACTATATATTTATAAAATACTAAAAGACTATTAGTATACTAATGAAGTCTCTATCTTTAAATTATAAGGTAAAAAAGTAAGTAATATTAAAATATTATAAAATATTTACTAATTATTTTAGGTTTTTTAAGCTTAAATACTGCCCTACTCTTAATATTCCTAGCTACCTCTATATAACTTATAGCTACTATTATGTTATTAACTATAAGTTTACTTTTCTAGATATAATTTAAGAGGTTTATAGTAGTAAGCTGAAGTTAGATTAGATTATCCTTTCTAGCTCTACTTCCTTATAGTAGAATATTAATCTTATTAAAATTAACTAATTTACTGAGGAGATAGAGAAAAGCTTTAAGGGAAGTATAAAGTGTATTTCACTCTACCTATACCTCTAAATCCTATCTTAAGTATTCCCTATATCTTAAGATAAATATCAGTAGGAAGCCTAAAGTTTAATAGTTAAGCTAAACTTTATTTTTATTAAGGAGATTATAGAGAAGATAGAATAGGGAAAATAAATTAGGAATAATTATTTTATAGTAATTAATTATAGTAATTAGTAGAAATCTTGATTTTTAATTAAACTAAAAACCTTAAATATTCTTTAATAGTTTTTTTAATAAATTAAAATTCTTCTTCAGTAAAGTAACTTATTTCGTATGAATTACATAGAGATTTATATCTAAATAAATTAGTAAATACTTTATTTCCTTAAAAATATATTTACTTAGGAATAATATAGTAAGGTAATCTTTAGTAACCTCTTATAATACGTAAAGTGTAGTAAATTAAATTTTAAACTCCTTTTAAGTATAATTTAGTAGAGACTATATAATTTTATATATAAACTATCTAAATAATATTTTTAGAATAAGGAGGTTAGTTATTTTTAAAGTTTCCTAATCTTACATAGAGTATAAACTAACTTATTAGATAAAGTTAATATAATAGTAACTAAATATTCTTATTTCCTAGATACTATTATTTTTTCTTCTTAGGTAGGATAATAATTACTAGTTTCTTATAGGCTATTCTTAATTTATTTAGTAGTTTTAGTGGATATTTTAAACCTGTCTGTATAGTTACTTTTATAGTAAACTTAGTTTAGTTTATATTTAATTTTTATCTAAAGGGAGGAAGTTTAGAGCTAGAGGGAGTAATCTGACTAGATAAATAAATATTTATACGTCTGGATATTAGTATATTTCTAACTTCTACTGGAGGTGATAATAGAATTTCTAGAGGTATAATACTAATTTAATAATAATGATAGATATAAGTGTGAGAATGAATTTGATAATTATTAGAATAGGTTTTTTTTGTGAGAGTTATAATTTAATAAATATGGAGTTTATAGTAAAGTATCTAACTATAAATAATTATTAAATATAACTTTATATTATTTTAAGATCTAATCTATATCTTATATTCTATATTTAAGTTAATTAATATAAATATTATAGTAATTACTATTTTGTAATTCTGATAGAATATTAAAAAGTTATCTCTACTATTTCTAAGATATTATAATCTCTATTTAGTGTTAACCTGGAGGATAGTTTAGATCCTCTATATATTACTAATCTTTATATTCGCTATAATTTTATTATTCTTATAGTAAATCTCTTTAGTTAGTTTAATATTCTTTAGTAAACTTTCTAATAGTATAAGTTTTAGGTTATAGATAGTTAATATTTACTATAGAGTAAGGAATTCCTTAAGGAATATCTTAACTGAATAGAAGTATTCTAGTTTAGTATTAAAATACTAATTTGGAATAAGTTTGATTATATATTCTCTTAAACTACTGAGTGACTAGTAGTATTATATAAGTAATACTATAAAATATTAATTTATCCTTATATTAAATTAAGTAGTATAAATATTATATTAAAGTATTTTAAGATTTATACTCTGAAGCTATATAATTAAATTTAGTTAGATAATTTACTTATCAGTAGAGCAATTGTAAGTAATTCTTTTTAGTATTTATAGTAATTATTTATAGTAATCGAATTTAGGTTTTATCTAGTAATTATATAGATACTTTATAATAAGCTTTCGTCTATTTAGTAATAAAAGCTAATTTATTATTAAATATTATTTATAATTACTTCTTTAAGTAATTTTACTAACTTCTATAATTTAGCTATAATCTACTAAGCTGACTAATATTATGTAAATAGCTATCAGCTGAAGCCTTAAGGATTTAGTTATTATTTCTTAGTTTACTTCTTAAGAATAAGAGAGTCTTACCTATAATTAATATCTAGAGTACTCCTAACTTCAAGTATTCTCTCCTTAGGGTTCTCTACTATTTTGTTAATAAGAACTGGAATTTATAATAAGTTATTATTAGTGCTACTAGTATATCTGGAGGGTATATTTAGATATAGTAAGCTAAAATAATAATTTAGTTTTTTTAATATTTTTAAGAGAGAACTAATTAATAATTATATTTTTAAATAGTTTCAGTAGATAATATTTTATTTTTTAACTTTAAGCTCCTTACTGAAGAATATAATTATTACTTTAAGATTATAATTCCTAATATTTACTATATTAGATATCTTGCTTATATTTTTAACTTTATTATCTGTAAGATATACTATATAGTTAAAATATCTTAATTTGGAACTTCTGAGTATAAGATATTTAGTATTAAACTAAAGGATATAGATAGTAAGTATAATAATATATAGGTAATTTTCTACTAAAACTATTTAAAATACTAATATTCTATTATAGGAACTTTTTAGATTTTAAGGATTAGGATTAAGATTAATAGGATAAAGAAAATATTCTAGAGTATAATAACTAATAAGCTACTAATCTTACTAATTATAAACTATAAAAATAACTTAACTAAGGAATTTGATAAAGTAAGAATTATATAAGTATAGTTATTTATAAAGTAAAGTTATTTATAATAATTATTTATAATAATATTAAACTAATAAATAATAGATTAGATAACTTACTATCTCTCTTAAGCTTTTAGTTCTTAAATTCTAAGACTTTAAAAAGTTTTAAGAATCTATTTAACTATAGGAAAAGCTTTTAAGATTTCTATAAGATATTTATACTTAATAGAACTTAATAATTATTATATATATCTAAGTTAAACTCCTCTAGTAAACTATTAATATATAGTTCTAGAACTAGAAAGAAAACCAGGAAAATATAATTTTAAATATAGAATAGGAAGTTTTAGATATCTTACTTAATATTATAAAACTTTTTATTCTATTTACTAATCTTATTAGTTATATATAAGATATTACCTCTAAGTATATTTTTACCTTCCTTTAGATTATTTCTATTATAGGCTATGTCTGGATGTCCGGCCAGGGCTGTGCTTAGGCATCCGAAGCTAACCCCCTCGCCCGGGTGGGGCTCCAGTAGGCTCCATATAGTACTATATATGCAGACTTTTCTACGCACCTATGAAGGCTTCTCTTTTACTCCTTAGTTCTAAATAAACAGTATTTTACGCTACTTTCCGGTTGAATAAGCTTAGGTCCAGCTTTTTATATATTTAGAACTTAGTTTTATTCACTATATAGATAATACTAGGTGGAGCGTAGCTTCCCACTAGTTAAGTATACAATCTAGTTAAGTGCAGCTCCTAGGATATAATATTATATAATAAGTAACTGATATAAAGAATAATAGAGAGTACTGGAGCCCCCCAGGATACCCCCACAGGTAGTAACTTTATGAGTGAATTACTTTAGTAGTAATTACAGTATACTTTAAGCTTTCTCTACTAGAGGATTAATAAGTTTTCATATAAGTTAGCAAAATAAGATACTATAGTAAGTAGTAACCTCCAGGTGGCTACTGTAATAGACACCTCTAGCTTACACTAGGATACTCTAGTAACCCCCAGAATAATATCTATTAGGATAATAGCCTTTAGGGTTAATAATATTACTATACTCCCACTAGTAGCTAACTACTAGAGGAAGCTTCTTCTCTTACCTCTAAAGTTTTTAGGTAAGCAGAAGGAGTATTAAGCGTAAGCCTAACAGATAAAAGCTAAATTTAAGATTAATTACTATTTTTTTAATAGTAATTAGGAATATTAATATCTAATTTACTTCTATTTAAACTCTAATCCTCAGTAGGTAGTTAAAACCTTCTATATAGTAGGAAGGCTAGAGAACTCCTATAATCTAAATAATTTTATAAGTTACCTAGATAGAACTTACCTAAATCCTAATAGTCAGCCCCACACTATTACCTAGTTATAAAGCTTCAGACAGAAGGAAAATAAATACCTAACTACCTTTTTACCTTAATTTAAAAAGACTCTAGCTAACACTAGAGAGTATATATAGCTGGATATAGTCTAGATTTCCCTACTGGAGGCTACTCTACTTCCCCACTTTAAGGAGCTACTTATTATAGTTAACTTTCCTACAGAATATAGACTTTAGTTATCTAAAGTTTAAAATATAACTTAGAAGCTTAAATATATAAAAAGGTTATTAGTATACTACTAGCTGCTCCACTAGAAACCTGCTACTTATAATATAGAGGGTGATATTATAATAACTAGAGTGGTTAAGGAGCGACAATAACATTGAAGCTCTAACAGCTCCTCCTCTACTCCCAAGGAACGCTCTAAAGACCACTAGGACACCTACTAATATTTTAAATACAGTAAGAAAAGCTATATCTGTAGGAACTATAGAGCCTAAAAGTATAAGAAAACTAATATAAAGATTATAAAAGCTACAGCTGCTCTAGATCACACTGAAGATAACTAGAGAGATAATACTACCCTACTTAGTAATAATAAAGATTCAGGAAAAAAGTAACTCTAGAGTAAAATCAGACCCTAAAGCTAACTAAAACAGAAGTAATAAGATAGGGAAAATAATAGGAAAAGGAATAAGTAAGTAACTAGTAGTTAGCTACTATTTAAACCAGAATTAATAAAAATTACTCTATTAATATACTTATTAACACAGACTGTAATATTTATGCTATTATTAATACCTCCCTTATAAAGAAACTTCGCCTCCTGCTAGTTAATAAGTTAAAGAGACAGATAAGGGGATATACTACTAAGCTATCACCTAGTAACACCCAGAGGGTAACTATCTTAACTTTAGAAGTTAGTAACTATATACAGAAAATCTATACTTACATTATAGAGAACTTATAGTTACTCTGATATCTCAGGTAGCTATAGATAGAGGATAATTATATTATCTATAATATTAGAACCTAATAGATAATATACAGGAAAAGTAATATAATAATATACCTAGAACACTAAAATAAGCTAGTATAGCTTAAGGAGATCCAGTCAGCTTAGCTACTTAATACTAATTTATTTATATTTATCTATCAGTATACTATATAGTATACTAGTGAGGTATTAAGCCTCTACTAGATTATATCTATTAGTCTGGTAGATATTAAGAAAGTATTAGCTCTAAAAGCAGAAGTAAACCTAAGAGATTATATCCCTATAAATATCTTAAAAGAATTCCCAGATTTTTTCTATCTAGATTCAGTATACTAGCTACCCTCTAGCTAACTAGAGATAAACTACTATATCCTATTAATCTCTAATAATAAAGAATAGAAATTAGAATTTCTATAGGGACCCCTCTATAATATATTATAAGAGAAGCTTCTAATACTTAAGAAAACTCTAGAGAATTTACTTAATAAAAAATTTATAAAAGTAAGTAGCTTCTCTATTAGTATCCTAATCCTCTTTATAAAAAAGCCAGATAGAGAAATACACTTCTATATAAATTACAAAACTTTTAACATAATTATAAAGAAAAACTATTACCTTCTCTCCCTTATATTAAAGACCCTCTAGAGAGTCACTACTACCTACTAGTATACTAAGCTTAATATTATTACTATATTCTATAAAGTCAGAATTAATAAAGCAGATCAGGAGAAAATAGCTTTTCAGATATATTATAGCCTCTTTAAATAGATAGTATACCTCTTTAGACTTACTAATATCCCCACTATATTTTAACAGTATATCAATAGCTACCTATAATAGTTCCTAGATAACTTTATTACAGTATATATTAATAATATCCTTATTTATATTAGTAGCTTATAAAAAGAATATAAAGAGAAACTCTACTAAATACTCAGCTACTTTACTAATATAAACTTCAAATTAGATCCCAAGAAATATAAATTCTTAGTTATTATAGTTAAATATATTAAGTATATTATAATAGCTAGAAAGAACCTCTCTTATAATCCTAAGAAATTAGAAATTATTACTAACTAGCTCCCCTCTAGCTTACTAAAAAATATCTATAATTTCCTTAAGTTTATAAACTACTATAAGATCTTTATATTTTAATATAATATTATTATAGAGCCTTTAAACTATCTAACTCAGAAGTTAGTTCCCTTTAACTGGGAACTAGAATAGTAGGAAGCCTTCCTCACACTAAAATAACTCTTTACTATAGAACTAATCCTGCAGATATTTAACCCTAATATTCTAATAATAATAGAGACAGACTATTTAGAATATACCCTAGGGAGTATATTAACCTAAGCTAATAAAGTTAGAATAAGATATCTAGTAGCTTTCCACTCTTAATATCTAACCCCCACAGAATTTAATTACCTAATCCACAATAAGGAACTCCTTATAATACTAGAATATTTATAAATATAAAAGGCAGAACTATAAAGCACTAGGAAGTTCAAAATCCTCACTAACTATAAGAACCTTAAATACTTCATAAAGAAATAATAACTTACAGAGAAGTAAAGCTAGTAGATAGAGAAGTTATCTTAGTATAACTTTTACCTTAAGTACTAACTAGACACTTAGGTAATAGCTTCTAACACCCTCTCTCAGAGGAAACAGAATACCCCTAAAAAGTAGAATAATAAGAAGTAATAGGGATAGATAATATAAATTATTCCAGATACTACTATCTCTATAAAGCCCCAGGTAGAATATATAAATATTACTAGTATTTAGATTTTTAAAGGTAGACTAGATCTATAAAAGATATAAGATTATACTACTAAGAGAAACTCCTTATATTAATAGATCTTCACAGCAGTCCAGCAGAAGGAGCGTAACTTCCCTCCTAACCTCCATATTAAGATCCAGATTGCTAAGTATACTATTAATATACTGAGATAACTTACTTTTAGAGAGAAACTTTAGATACTAAGTAGTAAAGAAAGTAACAGCCTCCTTAATAAACTTAGGATTAAGTTAGTATAGAAATTATATAACTTCTCTCCTATAGGCTACTTAGGATATAATAGTATACTAGAGATTGTAAGCTAACAGTTCTACTAACCTAGACAGTCACAGAATATCCACTAATTTATATATAACTATAATATATACAGAGGTATTTATATCTAGAGGCAGACTAAAAAGGGATTCCTAAAATTCCTACTAGTATCTAATTAGTTACATTCTAATCTATTAATAAACTTTATTACTAACTTACCCCCCACGAAAAGATAAAGTAGCTATTACCTCTAAATTATTATTAATTAACTAGGTAAAATCTCTATATTAGAGGAGATAAATATAATAGAGGTAGAGGTATATACTTAGTGGTTCCTTAGTTACTACTATAAGTTCTATAGAATACTACACTTTATTATAAGTAATAGAGAGTCTAACTAAGTAAGTTACTTCTAGAAGGAATTCTATAAGTTAATAGATATTATATACCTATTAAGTATTAATTACTATTTACAGACTAATAGAATTATAGAATAGTATAACTAGGAGATCTAAATAGTTTTAAGGATATTTACCTACTAGTCCCAGGATAATTAAGATAACTTACTGCCTATTATATAGTTAGCCTTCCGCAACTAGTAGTATAATATAATAGAAACTATATTTTTCTTTATAAATTATAGATACTATATTAACCTTATCCTAATTACTAAGGAGTATATAGAACCACTTAGTAGTAGTATAGCTGTAGCCTACTAGCTAGTTAAGAGAATATAGTTAGTAATAATATATATCTATATAAAGATAGCTACTACTTAGTAGAAGTTAGAAGTCCAGGCGAATAGAACCTAGTCCCCTACAGACTAATACTAAGTTAGTAATAGGATATAATTAAATATATCTAATTATAAGTTACTAAAGTTAAGCTAAAAGCTAGTCTAACTATACTATAAATATATAATAGTGAAGGTCTTCTTACTATATATTATAAAGCTAGATACTCTAGAGTCTATTCACTTATAGTTCTATATAGATTTACTCTAGAGAGTTACTACTAATCTACTACTTAGGCAGATTATAGTTAATAGTTAGCTACTACTATTAGTAGATAATAACAGGGAGGTTAAATAGCTAGTTAAAAGTATTCTTACTGCGAGGATATACTAAGTAGAGAGAGAGTACTAATAAGAGGTCCTTATTAAATAGGAAGGATATATAAACTCTATATAGAAGCCTATTAATACTATTATAGATACAGTAGCCCTAGAGCGGTATAAGGTAACATATAGGCTAATTACAGATAACAACAGAGACCCAACCTACAGCCTCCAGCTGGGCGGCAGCTAGAGAGGAGGGGGGTAATATTACAGACTATATCTAGATATCCAGCTAGGGCTGTACCTAGGCATCCGAAACTAACCTCCTCACCCAGATAGAGCCCCAGTGGGCTCTATATAGTACTATATATACAGACTTTTCCACGCACCTGTGAAGGCTTCTTTTTTACTTCTTAGTTCTAAATAAACAGTATTTTACGCCACCTTCCAGTTAAACAAGCCCAGATCCAGCCCTTCACAATTTCACTATATTTTCAGATATATATTACTACTCTAAAGGAGAAGATTCATTATAATAATTATAATTAGATATCTATAATTACTAATATAACTTTAAATAGTTAGAATAAGTCTAATAAGTATATTAATATACTTTTTAGATTAGATTCTTTCTAGGTTTATAATATTATTACTCTCTTAATTCTAATAGTTAGTATTTCAGTCTCTTAGATATAGAGTATTTAATTTAACTTCAGCTAAACTCTTAAAATTTTCATAAATATTAAAACCTTTTAATAATAAGTTGAATAAAATTTCATTAGAGTCTATATAAACTAATACTATCTAAAAACTTAATAGATTTTCTAGCAGACTAATAGTATTTAACTATAAAGTTTATTTAACTTTATATAAGTAATATAGTTTAGTAATCTAATAAAAAAAGTATTTATAGTAATTAATTATAGTAATTAACTATACTAATTATTTTTAGGATACTTAATTAAGAATATAGTAAACTAAAGATATTTATAATAAATATTTTAATATAAATATATTTATTTTACTTATTTAATTCTAAAAATATTCCTAATATATTCTTTAGTTATACTTACTAGTGAAATAATTTAAGTTTTTTAGATGAAACTTAATTATAAATATCCCCAGTTTAAGGGTATTTATATTATAGCTGCAGATTATCTCTATATTTAAGTTATATCTATTCCTCTTAAATATTTATTCAGTTTAGTATACAATATCTACTATTATTTCTTATTTAATCTCTTAGTTAAGATAATCTTTAAGTTCCTTACTATTAAGGTTAAATAGTTAAAAAAAATCTAGCTATCTTACTTTCAGTTAGAAAAGATACTTAATAAAGAGGATAAAGTTATTATTATAGCTGAAGAATGCTAGTATATAATTTATATTATTTTTAACTATAGCTTTCTTTTAGATAAAGTAAAAATAAAGAATTACTTTTAAGTTTATTAGTTAGTTACTAGTTTTTTAATTAAGATTCTCTCTAAGGAGGATATTAATAAGGATATAGTTAGTAATTCTTCTAATAGAGAAATAGATAAAAATAATAATTAAAATAATAACAAAGAATTTAATATTTAAGATTCTGAGAGGAACTCTCCTCCTCTTCTAAACTTCCCCCCTCCTCTGAATCTTGAAAATATTCTATTATGAGATTATATAGTAAAGTCTTCCTCTAAGTAATCTTATTAGAATAATATTAAGAATTTTTAAGGTTAAAAGCTAGGGAAAAGAAAGAGAATTATAATTATAAAAGCTACTAGCTAGTAATCTTTATAGTAATTATTTATATCTATCTCTAGTTAGATTATAGTAATTATTATTATATTTTTATATTTATTATTTTATATATTTCTTCTATTGTTTTCTTCTATTAAAAATATATCTATAAGTAATTTTAAGTTACCCACAATTACCTATCGTACGTAATAAGTAATTGTAGGTAACTTAATATTACCTATAAGTAGTATCCTTTTTTTTACTTATACCTATTTACTACCTATAGGCCTAATAGGTACCCACTATTACCTATAGGCTGTATAGGCTATTACCCAGCTGGGTACCCGTGGGTAATTTCTAAGCCTATGTAGGCAGCTAAGAAGTAGACATCTTAGCCTAGTACCTCTTTTCCACTTGATCTGGTCTCTTCAGGCTGCCATATAGTGGTTACTAATAGAAAAGCGGTCACAGCTAACACTTCAAAGTCTTCTATAACTCTAGTTGACAATAGTTTTAATCATTAGGAAACGAGGAAATACATATTTCTCGACATGTGAAAAAGACAGGAACCTGTATAATCATCTAGTATATTCAGCAGCCTCCTTTCTATTTCAAGATATCTTAATGGATCGACGAGTAATCTTCAGGTTTTCAAGCTAAATCAAGTTCTTGGCTTTAACGTTTAGCTTGACGGAGGTCCTCAGAAGTCACGCACATCTCTCCGCCGTTAAAGAATCCATCTTATTGCTGCAGATCAACCCCTGTAGGTGGCGGTGCTGTATGTGGAATAACGCCCGTCTGACAGACTGGATCGAGACACGGTGTAAAGCGCCAATTCCATGTGCCGTGTCGTGTCCCCGCAGCTGCATGCACACAGGAGGGGTTGGGGCATTCGCAGCCTGATTCAAGCGAGTTCAGCTCCAGCCTCGAGATCAGGCATGAATCGAGAACTTCCTCAGTCTCAGACACCTACCGCCGTTTTGCGGTTCAAGCTTTTGGTATACCGCTGCGCTTGACTCGGTGGCTTTGGTGCCGAAAGGTCTTCTTTACCGCCGCTGAGCTCGTTCTAAGCGGAACGCACCAGCGGACGACATGACGGAACCTGATTCCCAACATGCGGCGGCCGCGCAGCCTGACATCCCGAGTCCGCTTAGAGTGACGTCTGAACATTCACGTAAAATCTCGTCAATTTCGAGTGGAGTAAACAAGGTCTGTAGACTTGATGGACGGATATGCCTTGTGAACTCTGGGGCTGCGATTGATGGTCACTGCTGATATTGGGTAATAGAACTCTCCATCCAACGTTGAAGTATCGGATGATGATTACAGGGGACCTCCATCACCAGGTCCAACTGACGGCTCATCCGAGCTTTCTGGAGCTCCGACCCTCGGGAGCCATGACGAACAGTTTTTCTGCCTGCGCAGAAGGGTCACGTATGAGCCAAGCCCGCTGCCCCAGCCACGCTTAGCAATACTGATAATACGCTGCGTAGCTCTGAAAACCCGCACGGTGAGGTGGAGGAAGGGTGGCTGACTGAAACCCATTTGCTCGAGTTCCAGGTGAGAATCTTCGACTCGCTGGCTATCTCGCTACTTCCTAGGCCTGACCTTTTGTAGCACGAGAGCTGTTTCGAGCAATATGTCATGTAGGCCCGTGTCGTTGCACCTTTCAAATAGCCTATGCTCACCCTTTGAAATAGTTTCCTACCCAGAATGACGGATCTCTTCGACTCAAAGAAGATGGACCACAAATTCTCACGCAACTTTGTCGAAGGGCTACGAAAGAAGTTCAAGATCGACAGGTTCTTCCTTTCCAAATTCGGTCATGGATCAAACGGGTTCTTTCTCAATCAGTATGAGAGCAGAAAAGGTGAGCACCTACTGCCAACGTGGTGGCACCGTGACACGTGACTGATTCGATTAGCATATGGGTGTCGGTTGCTGGTGAAGGAACTTGAGCAGATCAAGGACTACCACGACCTAGAAGACACGAGAAGGGAGATCTGTAAATCATTGAAGATTGACACGAATCCTGGGGGGAAAAGAGGCGAACCCAGAATACAAGACCATGGTGGTATTGTTGGAGTTTCGGACGAATCAGTTGAGTCACTGATACGAAAATTCGCACGAGACTACGAGAAACAGGCAACTCCAAGCGCAGTGCCAGAAGCAACTACAGCGACCTCAACCACAAGACGGCTAGATACGAAAGCTTTGCTGGGTCTACACAAGAAAGCAAGTATTGCGATGCTGGAAGATTGCTGGCGTCAGTGGTTGAAAGACCAACAGACGAACATGTGTTCTAAGTTTGACACTGAAGGGAGGATTATGCTCCTGAAGCGAATCGATGAGATTCTTCTCCGCATCTATCATGCGCAGGTTTGCTTTGGGGAAGAGCATTCAGGTGACGCTATTGCAGACCAAGATCCTCAATATCCCGCCGGGGATGCCAGCCAGAAGAGTGGAACTTCAGGAACTCAACTTGCATCCGGAACCGCTGCTACCACTTCTGGACACGATGGCGTCTATTCGAATGGTCCAGGGAAGTTTGGAACGAAGTCTCCTAGAAGAAGGAGCCGACAGCATCACAACTATCCGTCGCAACATGTGCTAGCAGGGCCAACAGGGCCAGTCCGAAAGCCCGATTCTACCGCAGATGAAGACAAAGACGAGGGCCTCGGCACCTATCATTGGCTGTTTCTGGCATTTTGGAGTGTGTCTCTTTCGAGCTCCGAGGATGACCCCAAATCCTGTGGCGATGATGGCCAGAAAGGACCGCAACTTTTGGTGAACAGGCCGGAAGTATTACTTTGTTTCGACGATGCGAGTGGGAGTAGACTGCGGAAGGTGATGAGGAACATTTTGGACGAACGATGCAATCCCGAAACGTCGGATGGCAGTGCAACCTTGTTCCCGGATGTATTGGAAGAGGTCATCCGCATCTATGACGATGCTCTCTGGGGATTCAGACACCCAGTCCGTCGTATCGAAAAGGTTGTTTCTGGCAAAGATATCCTCGTAAAGTGTACGTTGGCTGACAAAATCCGTAGCGACGTAAGCACAGAGTAGCCCGACTCGATATCGACGAGCTGCCGGCAAAGGAGCTGGAAAAGCAAAGAGCCAACCGCTTGACCACCTACTTCAACATGCACGAGATATCGCGTCATCTCATACACTCGCAGGGGACCCTGAATGCGGCCGAGACGACGTTCGGGGCCGTCTTGGACAGTCAGCAGTGGAAGGGGACTGTGGCCACGGAGAGACTTCGGTTCTGCCACGAGTTCCTCACCAACTTGAAGCTCCGAGCCGGGGCTTTTGTCGAACGGCTCAACAACGAGATCGCCCTTGTGAGTGCTGGTCCGCTCCAGCTGGTTGACGTTGCTGGTCGCTGCTCGAACTAACAACGACGCAGGAATTGCACATCAACAACCTGGATCAGCTAGAGAAGGTCGAGAAGCTTCTCCAAGAGAACAGGAGAGATGGGAAAGAGGTGGCCGAACTTAATAAGCTGGTCGGCTACGCTTCGATTTTGTTTCTGCCCGGCACATTCTTCTCCGTGAGTGTTTTTCTTTTGCGCCAGCACATACTGTGAGTTTGACTCATGAGCTATAGGGATTCTTCAGCATGGTCTTCTTCTCACTCGAAGACTCGGCTTCTTGGCCCCATGCCAGGCAGTCGTGGATATGGTTCGTTGCCACGGTTCCAATCACGTTTTCGGGACTGCTGTGGCTTTGGTGGAGCCGGACTAAGGATACCCGGGAAGGCCGTATCTGGGAAATCATTGAGAATTCAGGTCTCATGTCCAAGAAACCGTGATAAGGGGTCACTACTTACACGGGGCGGGTCTTAATCTTAGGCATTAAGTCGCCTGTATTAATGTAAATACCTACCACGGGCTAATGAAGGAAACAGACAGCGGAATTGTAAGCCTTGATAGTTCTTTTACTGTTTGAACAGCGTTTGACAAACCATTATCTTGCTAAACCCTCAAAACTATTCAGCTGTTATGCCCTATCAAGTCTGTATTCTTCCGCTGATGAGTTGGAGTTTCACGTCTGAAGTATGAATCATACTCCTGAATTGCTTTATTCATGTATCCGCTCGAATCCGTCTGGGTCAAGCTGGCAGACGGACGTTGACAACAGCAGCGTCGTGTAACTTCAACCGCCCAAGAACAGCTTTCCCCTCCAATGGCATTTCTCAGCCCTCTTCAAACAACTCTCGCATTTCTACTCAAGCACGAGAACGCTCCAATCCCTGTCTCAGGATTGCAAGCAACTCCCGATGTACCCCATCTGTTCCACCACCGATCACCCCAAGATTGCCCCTTTTTGTAAGTCCAACGGTTGTTGGACGACTTACGGGCCTGAGGGCGTCCGTGTAAACCTGTAAATGGCAGGTAAGCTTGACATCCCTCGACCAAGCAGCCCTGGAAAACTCACATCTGCCTTTGCACTTTCCACTCGTCGGTCGTTTGGTGAACTTGCGGCATCGATGGCAATACTTGCGCTCCCCCATCGATCCCTTTAACCGCATGTACAGGGGACAAGTGGTGCACGAACAGTGCTGACACCAAGGTCGCGTACACGCCGCGTGGTCTTCGGAATATCGCCAGCACTTGGCACTATCCGAACAGGTTGTGACGTATTTCCCCTTGAATTCGTAGGAATGAATTTTGCGTCGGTGCATATACCTGTTTTGAACGACGTCGGTTATCTTGGTATTGCCGCAGGCGCACTTGAGGGACTCGGGAGGGTGGACTTGGTCGTATGAGATGAGTGAAATTTTGGGCTTGATGAAAGGCAGAGTGAGGTTGCGAAAGGTATGGCATGTGAGGGAGAGGCAGACGAGATCGTTCTGTTTACATTCTTCGAAAATTCCGAGCTGTAGTTCAGGAGGCAGTCTGGCGAAGAGTTCAGGGGAGAACTGGGGTGTCGGCTGCGTATTGGCAGACATCGTTTGGGTTGATTGTTGAGTATTCGGGGATGAAAAGCAGCACATACGAGATGAATTGGTTTCGTTTGATAAAGCCCCAATCACACCATGTCAAGGGATTGCTTCAATTCACAAGCAGTCTCTCATGCTTATGTAGTCAACGTGGACCGCCATCCGCATGGGTTCGTGATATCGCTAGCGCGCTGCTGCCTGTTGAGAGGGCCACCAATCAGGCAGACTGCGAGTTCTGCCTAAAAAGCCACAAGAGACGTCGACAAGACGTCGATGAAAGCAGGGCCATCATACGTTTGATGATTCAATTCCTAGCTGGGATCGTCACGAGGCGCCTTATGACTGTACAACACCTCCCCTGGGTTGGAATAAGATTCGTGCTTCCGCAGCGTGCCTAGCTACACACTATATATTTGAAAGTCCTCGACTCTCAATGTTGCCGCCCAACAGTTTGAAGCCTTTGCAGATTCGAAAAGGTTTGAATGCATTGGATCTGCCCACGTAGAGCTTTCGGAAGATTTAGACAATGGCCACAATCTGAACCATGCCTAAACCAAAATTTGGCCACTGGTACTTGATTCGAACTCAAGTTGGCTCAAGTTCGAATGAGGCACACTTTAGAATTTAAGGGTCTCGTGGAACTTTATAAACCGCGGGGTCAGACCCTTGGGCCGATGGATAGACAGACTCTCGACGGCCGCATCTTCAGTCCAGAAATCAGACTCTCGGATTCTCTTAGAGTCATCTTCTCGCAGAGGCCCATTCCCTCACTTCGAACGAGCAGGTACAGTTGCCGGGTAATCTCCCCCGGTAGAAACTACGAGCTTGCATGGACAGTCGATCCGAGTGACAGAGCAGCGGATAACCACGTCAAAGCTGTCATTGCGTCCTTCGAATGATACTGTACAGACCGTGATCCACGTTCCCGGACGAATAGGTAGTTCACCCAAAGTAGAACATCTGAGAAACATCTCAAACTTGGTCCCCAATCTCAACATTGACTTCGGGCGCTCGGTGAGAGACACGTCACCTATCAGTCCGGATCAGCCATTGCTTGCTGCATATTTCCTCAATTGGAAGGTGTTGGTGATTTGCGCGCTCGTCTTTTCTTGGACAGGTAGCACATCATGAGTATTCAATCATCATCAGACGTACCACAAGGCTCCCTAGAGTCCGGACGTGAAAAGACCCGACAACACACGTCCGACAAGTTGAGCCCACGAACTCTGGCAACTCTCCTTGGATCCTGAGTCTGAGGCTCGTTGGACGTGACGATGCGAGTCCGACGATGAACCTCGGCCGTAGTAACCCCACGGACCCCTCCAATAGGGCTCGTGAACACCCCTCCATGTCTGATGTTGTTGGGGGATGAACTGAAGGACTACACGTCTCACCGATCGGATTCTCACACCCGCAAAACCTGTGCCTGGCCCCTCGAGCTGTCCTGACACCCTCCACGCCACAGTTCATCCGACAAACAGAGCCCTTGGTCGGACCAGACTGTGGTTTTCTTTTCAGAACAATCGCAGATGTCGCGTCTTGGCATCAGCTTGGAGACACTGCGCTAGCCACCTTCGCACGGACAAGAGGTTTGGGCATTTGTCAACTACGACGCCACCCGCACTCGCATACGGGTGACGATGCGACTTCGTGGGAGGATGTGCGCGGCCGTTGACGTGAGCCGAGGCGACCTTTAGTCTGCGGCTCCAAGCTTCGTGCTCGGCATTGAGCAGCGCACTTAGCCGATTAGATATCTGACCCACTTTTATCAATTAACCAATCAGATATAGCTATTTTTCCATTTCAAACAGTCAATTTTTACCCCTATATCGTACCTGATTGATTTAATATATTTGATATAAGTGGAGATATAGAATAACTATAATCCACCCTCCGGACTAATGAGAGGTTGACAAAAAAGAGGATATAGCTACTATGCGCTCTCGACGGGATTCGAACCTGCAGCACTCAGCGCTGTAAATACAGACTGAACTCTATTATTATTTATACTATAAGAGTAGTTATTATTACTAAGCTAATAATTTTTAGGGGGTATAAGGGTTACTCTGAGAAGATTTAGGTTAGTAGTATACTTAATGCGAAAAAAATTACGTAGCTGTAGCTTAGTATATACTCTACTTATAATAACTAATAATCTATATTTACTATATATTATATTTATATTAATATTACTAATTAACCCTCCTCTATACTATTATTTAAACTTAATAATAATTTAGACTGTATTCAGCCTCCTTCCACCTTGATTTATTATTTTCCAGATTAGGGAAACGTTAAATGCTAGTAAGGTGTTATCTTGAGATCTTAATAGCTGTAATATTATTAAGGGTCTTCCCTAGGTAATATAGAGGGGTAGATATTTTATTAATAATAATTATATCTTAAAGAAGAACTTTTAAGGTTAGAGAAGCTAGATTAAGAATAAGAGTCTCTTTATTTATAAGATCCTAACTGGGAATATTTAAGATAAGCTTTCTAGAGTATTGAAAATATATTAATCCTAACTAACTATATAGGTAGGATCTTTTAGGTATATTATTATTATAATAAGAAGAATTATCTTAATATCCTCTTTGAAGTTTAGTTTATATCCTCTGTGAGTATCTATTTCAGACTGAAGTATTATATTATTAAAATAATTACTCTGAAACCTATTACTTTTAATAATAATAATAATAAGGTAGAAATAGTAACTTTATTAGTAAAATGACACTATTCTGCTTTAGTAGTTACTATATTGAAATCTTAAGTTATGAAGTTTCTTGAGTTTACTGTTAGCTTCCTTATTAATATTAGTAACCCTTTTATAACCTTCTAAGACTAATATCTATAGTTCTTCCTATACTAATTTTATCCTAATCTCCTCTACTAACTTCTATTATCTTATAAGATTCTGAAGGATTAGTTATCTATACTATATATAACTAAGAAAGCTTAAATTAAAGTTTAACTTTATGAAGCTTTTATAAAAATTTACCTCTTTTTTGATCTCTAGACCTCACCTAATAGGTATGTAATTATTGTAATTTTCAGTTACTTCCTTAATAAGTTAGGGAAGTAAACCTAATACCTCCTAGCCTTCTGATATTAACCTGGTGTTTATAATAGTGAGAATATTACTAATATAATATATAATATTACTGGAGATTAGGATATTATTAATTGAATAAGTATATTAGTTTCAGATAATATTAGTAATAATAAAATTTATATAGAATATTTCTTCCTCCTCTTTTTAGATAAATATACTAATAATAATACTTAAGATTAGAAGATAAGATACTATAAGTATATTCTTAACCTTATTAGCTAAGTATTTCTATATAGTATTAATAAGAATACCTTTAAGTAAGAATCTAATAATCACTTTAATATTTAACGTTTATAAGTAGACCTTAAGCTTTAGTATATTTAAGGACTAATTAGTAAATTATAAAATATTATTAAATATATTAGGTTATCTCTATAATATACTAAGAGGTTTTTAGTGATCCCTAATAGTTTTATAACTGATAATACTGATAATAGTTTTATATTATAGAAAGAGTCTCCCTAGGAGTTATAATTAATACTAAATAATAATATAAAGTAGAACTCTATATACTTAATAATCTAATAAGTTTTTACTAAAAGGAAATAGATTAATAGCTTTATCCTTAATAATAGGATAATATTTTAGATATAAGATCGTCTTAATAATATTAATATCTTTACTAATGAAGATTAGTATTTACTTATTGAAATTAGAGATATCCTTAAGCTTTTTTACTTTTAGACTATAAGATATTAGGGGTGGGGTAAAAGTAATAGTTATAGTCGACTCTAGGAGGTTATAATAGGTATAGAGTATCTTATAGATTATTTTAAAGACTGGAAGAGACTATTTAATAAACTTACAGATAAAGAGATTAATCTTACAGCCTTACAGATTACTAATATCTAGTTATTAATATTAATAGGGACTTTAAGGTTAATAAGGTTATTATAGTGAAGTTGAGTGTTACGATTGTAAGTAGTATTTATTATTAATATTCCTAATTATACCTATAGTAAATATATACCTTATTAATAAATAACTTATCTCTAGAGGGTTTATAATAGCTATTTTAACTCTGCTGGTTATTTTTAACTGTTAGTATTTAATAGGTGGTAGATATTAAATAAATACTATATAAAGCTTAGTAAGTCTTATCTCTACACTGCCGTTATAATCCTTCACTCTGGGTGAGGGTTATGATAGCTTGAGAGGCAGTAGAGCGATTTATAATAATAGGAATAGCTTTATGAGGCAAAAATTAGGCTGGAGGAGTACTGGAGACAGTGGTATGCTTATAGAGGTATTTCTTATCTAATATTACTACCTACCTATAGTATATTTACTTCCCTTGCTTTGAAGCTAGCCTCTGAAGACTCTGAATACTATTAATAGCTTAATAATTAAACTTATAAGGTTCTTACTAATAAGGTAGATAAGTTAGATTAATATTATCGCTAGGTAACTGGGTAACTAGTTACTGATCCTATTTAGTAGTGGATTTCGTATTAGTAGACTTACCTAACCTTTAGCTATTTTACTCTTAATATTCTAGTAATATCTATAATAGTAACTGACTGTAAGAGGGCTTTTAGCCTCACTGGACTCATATTAACATTATAGAGGCTCTTAATGAGGCCTATAACATTAGAGTATATATAGTGCCTCCAGAACTGGCTTTGAAGTGGTATAGTAAGTGTTAGAGGCTATTATTTCGTTTGGAAGTAAATATGGTGACTGGAGGCGACGAGGGGGCGATAATAAGGTATCCCTAGCCTTTCAACATTATGAATAAGTAAGTTTAACCTAAAAACCACTTTATAATAACTTTATTAACCTCTTATATAGGTATTTTATATCAGATCAATCAGATATCTGATCAATCAGTCAATCAGAAGCCCTTTTTTTTACCAAACAGTCAATCAGAGACCCCATATCGTGCCTGATTGATCGGTTAAGTGCGCTGGCATTGAGCGGGCCAACGCACGATGACTCACGCTAACACCTCGTCTGCTTTTCTGCAAGGCGCTCTAGCTTTCAAGTAATTTGAGAGGCGACTACCCAAAGTGACACATGTATGGGCGGTACACCTCGAGCACGAGGACTGCGCCAGTTCGCAATCCTTCATCAGCCACTGCAGGAGCACAGCCAACGCAGATTGCGCCACGGACTAGGCCGTAATTCTTGCAGGCCAAATATTCAAACGTGGCCTTTCGTGTTTTGAACGTTCATCTCGGGGGCTATCTCGGGGGCGATCGAGGATGATGCTGATGAGTCAAAGAAGATCACGAGAACTCACGATGACGCTTTCCCTGCAACTGGAGGATCATCCTGGCCCGCCAACGTGAAAAAGGCCTCTTGGGCGATGTACAAGTGACAAATCCAGGTCTGTTAGCCGTGACGCAAATTGTTGCCATCTCAAATGTTTCTACGATACGGGCTGCTCAATATGTGGTTCAGGTCGCGATGGCAAAAGCGCAAACGCACCACTACAGCGGACGTACTGCCACGAACCACCACTCTGAAGATGAAAATAGATTGAGCAGTCGATGCTCGAGTACTCTCTGGTAAAAATCCTTCTTGTCTCATATGCCCAGGTGCCTCGCGTTTCTGCCCAGGTCCGTGACTGTCTGCCCTGTTTCGTCTGATCCAGCAGCGCCGTGATCCTCGAGGTCCAACGACCAAACCGCGCGCCGCACGGCACGTTTCAAGGGCACGGTCTTGGGGACCTCGTCCAGCCGGATTTGCATTCCGTGAGTATCAGCTGTCTTTTGTACGAGGCAGAATTTGACAGACCTCGCGGTGAGGATCGTGTGGAGTCGGTTTTGCGCAGCAGGCCTCGCTGCATTACGAATTGTCAGGTAGCTGTCCAACGCAGGCTGGAATCAGCTCGGACGACATGCTCGTCAGACATGATGCGGCTAGAAGCTGTTCGCGGCGTTCGCGGCACCTCAGATTTGTATAATAGGCGCGCATAGAACCTAGTGAGTTAATCCTTTTTCTTGCCTCATCAGCATCAACATCTTCCACTCGTCTTCACATCACTAGATATCATCACCTTCAGCTTTCAACTTCTAGGCTTATACTCTCAGACAACTCCTCATCAACCTCCAACAAGCCAAAATGCACTTCACCAACGTCCTCGTTCAGGCCATCCTTGCCGGCAGCGCCATTGCCGCCCCTGCCACCTACAAGCGTCAGCTGCAGCCCATCCAGTCGGCTCTGACCAACGTGCAGGACTCTCTTGGCAACCTCGACACCGCTATCAAGGTAAGCTTTATGTGATTATATGGTCAACATCTTCCATTAACACATGAGGAATAGGCCCTGAACGCCCAAGACCCCAATACCGCCGCCAACCTCCTCGATGCTTCCAACAAGGTCAAGACCAGCTTGAAGGATGGCACCACGCAGATCCAGGGTGCTCAGGAGCTTTCCCTCACTGATGCCTTGACGCTTCAACAGTCTGCTGGTGGCCTCACCGGTGCTGTCCAGACCGCCGTCACCGACATCACCGCCAAGAAGCCCGAGCTTGACAAGCTTGGTGCCACCTCCATTGCCGTCGACCAGCTCAAGCAGCAGAAGGCGGTTGCTGGTGACTTCAGTGCCGCCATCGTGTCCAAGGTTCCTGCCATCGGACAGGGTATTGCTCAGCAGTCCGTCGACCAGGTCAACACTTCCCTCGACCAGGGCATCCAGGCTCTTTCCGAGCCCGCCGCTGGTGGTGCTGCCGGTGGTGCTGCCGGTGGTGCCGCTGCTCCTGCCGCACCCGCCGCACCCGCCGCACCCGCTGCCGCTGCTGTTGCAGCCACAGATGCCTCCCAGTTTCACGCTGAGGTTATGCCTTCCGCCTAAATCACATCGAGCATGGTGGAACGAGCATGGTGGATAGGTCAGGGTGAATTCTCTTCTCGGCGGTCTATTGTCACAGACGAAAACGTTAGCGTGTTCTGTTCCTAGGCGGTGTTTGGATAGGTAGTCAACGGCAAGTCAGCTGAGCTGCCTCAGCAGCAGTGCTGCCGCCTGTTTTGTATAATAAGCATTTTCAAAATTTAGCTTCTTCCCATTACAGTGAGGCGTTGTGACAAGAAGAGAAGAGTGACGTTCAGTTGTGCATGAATAGACCTGAGGTATAATCAACTATGTCTAATGTCGACTACCGCTCTGTTCTCAGCAGCTATGCGCGGAGATCGTAGGTCTGTGTTGAATGATAATCGTCAAAGCTGACTTGCTACCCTCGCGGCCACAAATCGGATCTGGTAGTCATTAACTATCCCGCTAGACGTTTTTCAGTAGGCAAGGCAACTTAAAAGCCACTTCGGCAAGAAGAATGACAGACGCTTCGGGGGCGTTTTGTGCTAGAGGAGGAATAGCGGTCTTGAGTGCCACCAACACATCGCCAACCCAACTTGCGCGCCGCCGAGTATGGCTAGTTAGCATTGAAGCTTCCTCCAATCCGCTGGTAGGCATCCAATTCGGCAAAACTTGGCATCTGCGTGGCCAGTCCTCGAGCGCCCCTTGATGTTCCAGTGCTGCCTCGAGATAAACTGCGACACACTTGCTCTTCTCACCTCGCATATCTTGGAATACCAGAAGAGTCTTTCCCCGCGTACTGCTTTCGTCGGATTTTACCACAGCTAGCAAGCTGGTCTCCCGGTCGAGGGCGTGAGGTGGGTCGACAGCGTGTAGTCTGTAGTCCGAGAGGCCAAGCGGGAAGACGACGAAGAAAAAGACATCGACACCGTTTCTCAATGGGTTGAAGAAGCGATCCGACAAGGATCGGCGTAGATGCTTTGGCGGCATAGAAATCATTACTTTGGTAGAGGCTTTCGGAGTTAAATCCAAGTTTGGAGGTTTCGCGTGGTTTTCGGTCTGCCGGGTTTGCAGATTGAGGCCTAGTAAAGATTCCTGTCCAATACAAAACCACGAGCGCGGCGTTGCAACTCGTATGTAGCGATGGTGGTAGTTGCTGATACAGGAGGTCAGAGGGATACACACTCTCCCCCTCCATGGCCCTTCTTGGATACCGCAGTTAAGAACACCTAGAACGAAATGTGTCGAGAGCGTCTGTATCAGTGGCAAGTTAATGAGTAGACCGGCGTTAGTGATGGAGTGAAATGGGGGGATGGCGGCGGAAGGTGAGCGTGTAATATCAAGCTTCAACACCAGGCCTGACCGAGCAAAACAAGCAGGAGTTGCTGCCAGGGGAGCAGCGGCCTGGGAATTAGTCATGTTACTTTCGTCCATATCGCAGACGAAGATGCTGTGGTCATCCGACGTTTTGATGATTTCTTCCTGAAGCCGCAAAAAGGCCTTTTGGCCTTCTCCGTACAACATTGGCATGTTGACACCAAAGAGGCCGAGTAAACAGTAGGCTTGATCTTCTGGACGGGTTGTGACGCGACCAGATGCCCACGACATGATCTGAGCGATGCTGAAGTCGGTAGGAGACGAGGTGCCCCGGAGACATCCAGGGTTGATGCCTGTTGTCTCGGAAATGGGAGTGGTGAGGGTGGATTTCGTGCCCAGCATCTGCCAGTCGCGAGAATAAAAAACAGCGTGTTTTGGAGCAATCAATTCCTGCAAGGTCCAGCCCCGTGTGAACCACCTGCTTCGGCGGAACGGGCTGCCTTCCTGACAGCAGTCGTCAGTGGAGCTCGTAGGCACATCAGCCATGTAGATGTAGCAGACGGCGGCGTTTTGATACCATGAAAACATGGAGTTGATAGCCTCTGATAGCTCCCCTGAGCTGGTCTTGTCGATACAAACAGTATCAACCCAGGCATGGGTGTGTCCATCTCGGACAGCTTGCCGACATGTCTCCCGAATCTTCGGAAAGCCGTTCTTGCTCTGTCTCGTTCCGACGACGTCAATCCAGTCATGGAAGGTGGCTTCGCTATCACCCCAGGTATGTGATAGGATGGCGTATGGGGGGACGAGTTTGGGATCGACAAAGTCCTCAATATCGAGCGTCAGGGCATTGATGAGCCGCATCACGCAGGGGAAGCGTTCCCGAATTGAAGTACACAGTATGCGTCGGTTTGTTGAAGTTTTGAAGCTGTAACTCGTACACGTGTAATCGCGGCGGGAGTCACCTTAGCTGGGAAGAGGTGTCGTGTCGTCGCAGCGTCCTCGGCAGTAATCGACCCTGGAAGGAATGGACCAGTGATTGGCCCTCTAATGCCGACAATTACGCGGCCTGACCACAATACCTGCAAGGTATTGTGGGTACCTTATCAGAGGACTGAGGCAGCATTCAGGGCACTCTTCCAGAAACAGTTTCAGCAGGTGACAAGTGCGACCGACTTTGGCGATTGCCTTGGCCAGAGCTTATCTTATCGTCCGCCCTTGATCTGAGTCCTGTCGGGTAGGTTCCCGTCAGCCACTCTTGCCTTGGTGCATCCTCCACCACTATGGCTACCGCGATAGCTTCAACGAAGTAACGCCGTCAGGGGCCATGCAACGGTTTCCTGCTGTACGTTGAAGCGGTTATCCCACGTCCGTCACAAGAGCTCTACGGACTGTATCGGCACATTCAGCGGGTCCAAGGGACCCGAATTTCCCAAGGATCCTACCTAATGGCACGAACCAATCCTAGGCTGGACAGAGCAATGGCAAGCGACAGGGACGATCCAGGGTTCGCCACGAGCTTCACTCTGACATCATTGCCGGCGGACCCTCTGCTCCAGCAGGCCCTTGTCCCGCCATGATGCTCCAGAGTATTTACACAGTGCCTCATGATCTTCATGTGCCATCACCGGTGACCTTCGCTAGGCCTGACGAGAGCCTTCTCCCCCTCTTTGCTCTGTTTTGGCGGACGGGCCTCTGCTACCCTCGTTGGGTCTTGGATGACCTCGAAATCACCCCATTTAGCCTGTCTCGAGGTTACTGACGTTGTTAATTTAGACGCCGTCTGCCATCTTCAATGTATTTCTCGTGCTCTCTATCCATCTATCTGTCATCGCTCGTGAAACTGAATCCTTTTCTGCTATCTGACTCGCCCATCAGTCACAATGGACGAAAAAAAGACCTCCGGCGGCCCCGACCATACCGGCCCCTTGAGCCCGGGCCATCCGGACTCGACTCCGGCCACGACCAACTCTCACGACCATCCAAATCCCGCGATGCTCGGCCGTCACAGCCTGCAAATCACCCAAGGACAACGACCTGCCACATCCGAACCCCAAATACCCTTGGAAAAGCCCCTCTCCGGAACAATCTCCGACTCGAGCACCACGAGCGAACCGCATATCGTTCTTGACGAGAAGAAATCCTCCAGCCTACCCGACAAACTCGACAAAACCGTCCCAACACCACTCTCCCCAGCTCATCCAAAACCCAGAGCCAGCCATGACTTCGACCAGCGCTTCGACGGACCCTTCGGCCGTCCCAGCATCAACCCACCGCACCGCCCATCCCACCACTCCCCCTCCCGCCCACGCCTCTCCGAAACCTCACCTCGGACACCCGCCGAGGATCCCATCCCCCACCCGCGCTTCCAACCGACACCCCCGTCGCTGAACTACACCCTCCGCACCCGCAAGCTCTCCATCTTCCTCTTCTGGGCCCTCATCCTCTTCGACTCCATCGCCATGCCCATCGCCCTGTACTTTGGCCTCTGGTACGGCGTCGGCCCGGGCACCAACACCCCGGCCGACAAGAAGCAGAAACTCACCCCCAACGCCGTCTTCTCCATCGTCACCGCCGCCGTCGGCGGCGCCAGCATCGTCGAGTACTTTTTGCGCTTCTGGCGGCTGTGGCGGAAGGGCAGCACCTGTCGCGTCATTGGCGCCCACAGGTGGTACCTGGACTGGTTCCATTGGAACTTTTCCTTTGCGTGGATCATCATCATGATCGAACTCATCGTGTAAGTTCGGATCCGCCTCTACCTCTTCCGCGCGCCTTTTACAGCAAAAAAAAAAAAAAAAACCCTGACAAACCCCCCCCCCCCCCCCCGGCCCCCCCCCCCCACACCCCCCCCCCCCCCCCCCCCCCCCCCCCCCCCCCCCAAACCTC